>VDFB02179650.1:75018-101730 GCA_007258455.2 Sequoia sempervirens
TTACTCTTGGGTATATGTGTGCAAAAATTGGATATTCGATTTATAGCACAAAAATATTACATTTTAAAATATTTTTCAAATTAGATATTAGACACGAATTGGATATCCAAAAAAATCGGATATCTGATTTGTAGTACTTTGGCTTGGACATTGCTATGGAGCAATGTATTGACACCCAACCCCAAAAAAAAGTCAACTCGGGATTTTTGCATTTTTTGGCTAGTTCAAAACGCTACTTTTTTCATGTTACCACTATTTGGCCAATCATGATCCTGCACATACCCAAGTCTAAATTAGGTAGTTGTTATTGGTAAGGTGGATCACTCCTTTCTTCGAATGCCATACACTTACGATTGGGTCAAGTGTTCTTTTCTTTAGAAAATTCCTATTTCCTTTTTGATAGGTTAATTATGATTTGATTAGATGGGTTATGAAGTACTTATTTCAAACAAATATCTTTATGAAAGAAGCATATTGGCATGAAATTAAATATGATTTTTATTCCAATGTAAAAACTACAAAGAATGGAAACAATTCTTTCAACACATAAACTATTATGTAGTAGTCAATTAAAATGAAAAAGCTTACTCTATATTAGTTAGGATACACAACTAAGAAAATGATCTAAAGTTACTTTTTTATCCTAGAGGAACTAAGTATATAGTATACAAAGAAAACCAACAAACCCACAACTACCCCTATTTTGAAGGAGTTTAGTTTTCTCCCCTTCCTAATCTTGCTAATATTGTCTAATTATTTTAAAGAGAAGAAGGGTCATAACACAACTTTATTCAACCTAGTAAATAGCTTGGTTAATGAAACTTGAAAAAAGCAACAAAATAGTTGCTACATTTGGCATTTCATGTTGAATGAAGAGTGGTGACAATAATCTACTTATAGTTTAATAAGTTCACTATTTTTATAAGAAGGCTTGACATTAGAAAGATAAATGTTACTTATAGTTTAATAAATAACTATTATAGTTTTACCAACATATACTATTGTATGCTTGCATGGCTTCTTAGTTAATATATGGGGAGAGAAAGAGAGAGAGATAAATATATATGGGAAGAGAAAGAGAGATGGAGATATATGGGAAGAGAAAGGAAGAGAGGTGGAGATAGAGAGTCGATGGATAGGGGGGATAGGGAGGGAGAGATAGTGAGAGATAGAGAGGGGGAGGGAGAGAAAGGGATATAGATAGAAAGAGATAGAGAGAGGAGTGAGAGGGAGCTAAAAAGAGAAATAGAGATAGAGAAATAGAGTAAGAGATATGGAAGGAGAGATGGAGTGAATGAGAGAGAAAGAGGGGAGAGGGAGAGATGGCTCAATAGATAGAGGGGGAAGAGGCGGAGTGACATAGATAGTGGGAGATATAGAGATATAGAGAGTGACAAGAGAGATATAATGTAACCACCCTCCTAAATCTCTTCTATCTATTCATCCTTATCTCTCTACCCTCTCTATCTCTTTGTCTCCTTTCATTTGTATGTTTTTCATTATCTCCCTCTCTATATTATCTCTCCCTATATTTATCTTTTTGTCTCCTTAAGTGCAATGGGTACATTGAAGAGGTCTTAAAGGAGAATTATCATATCTTTTGATCAAACGGGCATGCTACCTTGAGCATAACTCCCTAAGACACATGCCATCCCTCGGATTGTTGGACATGAAACAACCAATCAAAATTTAGTTTCTCTCTCTCATATATTAATATATATTACTATTATATTAAATATATATTATATTAATTATATTTTGTATTATATAAAATATACTTATTATTAATTATAATAATTTTATACGTATTTAATAATTTTGTTAAAGAATATAATATATAATTATAATAAGTTGAATGATTATATTATTTATTATGTAAAATATAGCTAATATATACTTAACTATATTGTAGAATATTAAAACCTAGCTAAATGGAGCCAAAATTTTGAACTTAATTAACATATTGTAAAAGCTAATGAAACTAAGTTGTAGCTCATCAAATTTTAGAAGTGAAAGGTCAATGCCAACGCCGAGGAAGAGTTTGGAGTAGTGAAAACAAGGTCAATTCCAACACCAAGGAAGAGTTTAGAGTAGTGAAAACAAGGCCAATGCCAGCATCGAGGAAGAGTTTGGAGTTAAAAGAAGGTCAATACCAGCGCCAACGAAGATTTTGGAGGAGTGAAAACAAAGTCAATATCAGCACTGAGGAAGAGTTTGGAGGAGTGAAAACAAGGTCAATACTAGTGTCGAGGATCTTGAGTTTGGAGTTAAAACAAGGTCAATACTAGCGCCGACAAAGAGTTTGGAGGAGTGAAAACAAGCTCAATATCAGCGCCGAGGAAGAGTTTGGAGGAGTGAAAACAAGGTCAATACCAGCGCCAAGGACGATGTTGAGGGCACTCAGGGAAAATCAACGACCAAGGGGCAATGAGTACTGTAAGTTTGGCACCCCCATTCTCTTTAACCTTCAATTTTCATGTAGTTTCCAAAGATCTTGTACATGTTGGCACCCCCATTTTTGTAAAATGATATAAGATAAGATAGAAAAAATAAAATAGCTTATACAAAACATATCCACCTACAATCTCATTCAAGCATTTTAATTAATTCCTTGAATTAAACCTAAAACAAGAATCATACACACCACAATAGTGAGATGAACGAAACAACCCTTGATCATTTTATTCAAAATTCAGATATGCTTGTACAATGGAGAGACATGAGTTTGAATTAATCATATCAATTCAAATGTCAGTACTGTCATAAAACATCAAATCCCCATGAATTCAAAATCTACTATAGAATGACTCAAAACCTAAATTGTATTTTCCCTAAAACCATTAGACATTACAATTTGCTCTGCAACTTCATCTAGACTCAACCAAAAATATCTAACTTGCTAACCCGTACTTCTGGCCTTAAAATTATTCTTATAGAAAAAGGAGGAGCAAACAAGCATCGGTCCAGAAAGCACACGTGTCACCATCTAATTGGACTGCCTTGTGATATTCCAATTTTTTTTTACAACAATCTCCCCAGAGAATCTTCTTGTTCATCGTGCCCGCTGAGAATGGTTGATGCAGCAAGAAAAAGCTTCAATAATTCCGTGCCTAGACTGTCACCAAAAAATAAAACTGGAATCTGTTGTAATTGCAACAACTGATTTGTCAACCGTTAGCGGCCTACTCCTTTTAACTCTTCCTCAGTTAAATATACATTTACCCATTTATGGTACTCTTCATCAGTTGGCCAATAAAAATTGATCACCTCATTCACCTTGACACTATAAGGTTTGTACTTAACAGCCACTTGATTCGATTCTCTTTCAAAAGACTCCAAGAATGAGCTAGTGCTAATGATTTTGTCCATACAACTCACCAACAAATCATAATTTGAGTTACCCTATTTTTCAAGGTTTTGTAGTCCAAACATGATATAAAGTGGCTCTTACACTTTTGTGATTAATGAAGCTTGTGTAAGAGGCCCCATGGATAATCGTTGTAATTGTAGGATGCATGAATAGGGCGAGGGATGAGAAATAAAGAAGGCATATTGCTGTCCTCAATAGTTTTGTGAAGAAAGCATGAAATGAGAGGTTCAAGCCTAGGTTTCAACAAACATGTATGGGAGATCTGATTTTATGAATTTTTATCCATGTGTAGACCTAATGGGTTGTTTCTGAACACTGAATATAAATGATATACATACACACACACACACACACACACACATTATATATATATATATATATGTATATGTATTTTTAAATGTAAATGTAAATGCAATTACCGGATGCTCTCCTAGAACAATAAATGCAACATATCATTAAAGAAATCTATATTTGTGTATATAAATGTGTATTTCTAAATGTAAGTGTAAATGCAAAGAGCATATGGTTTTGCAGTGTTATAGATACAACATATCCATAAATTAATGTAATTGAAATTCTAAAGTCTTCAACACATATAATATGAAATCGATCAAACTATTTAACTACATGAGAATTAAATGAAAACAGTAAATGCATATGTATGTGTATTTGTAAATGTAGGTGTAAAATAAATAAGAATAATGAAAATTATGAAAGAATACAAGGAAAGGTCTCCTCCCTTCTTGGTAGTGATAACCTCCTCCACACACAACCCTTAAAAATTATGAATAGAGGAATATAATCTTTGAAGAACTCAAAGTTGATTCTCTCCTACCCGATGCAATTAGTCATTTTATCCTTACAAACATTTATAGTGATTACTAGAGGCACATAGACCAATTCTTCATAATAGAAGAATTTGATCATACTTTTCCAATGATGGCATTATGAGAAAACCTTAGGTTAAATGAATAATTCCTAGCTAAGTTCTTTAAATCATGTCCAACCAGATAAGAGAAGACCGTTGCTATGTATACCTGGATACCATGGAGAAAGGCTAGTCTTTGGGCTCTTTCACCAATCATCCTACCTTAAACATACCAAAAATCTCCTAGCAATTAGATACAGGAAAATTCTATATGACTTAAAAAAAAATTATTGTCAAAGCGTAAACTTATGATGAATTAACCAGGCCTAGTACACACTCCCTCCCCATTAACCACTTAGACATATGGAAATTAAATGTAAATTTGTTGCTATTTTTAGTCATGTAGGTGTCCAATAAACCACTTGGTGGTGTTTCCCTTCAAGTTTATTTAATTGAATGAAGAGAAAAAGTCCTTTGATTACAATTAGAGAATACATTTGAGGCCTTGGTTGTGTAATTGGTGGACTATAGTCACATTTAACACTTGTTACAAAGTTTGGGAGTTAAAACATTATGCAGATTTGATTTGTGATGGACACATTTGGACGGTAGTAACAATAGCTTGCAATCTATCAAGACTTGATTACCTTATAACCTGTGAAATTCTAGCGATGAAATGATAGATTAATCATAACGTCACCTTTTGATCACATCACTATGAAAGAACTTCATCCAACATCCTTATGAGTGTAGGTACCACCAAATAGGTATTTTTCATATCTGTCTTCCTCGAGTGAGGCAAATTCAGGAAGAGAAGAGGAAAGCGAGACATGTAGTATGTCTAAAAGAGGGAGATCAACTAGAGGTCAAAAGATTAGAAGAAAATTTCATAAAAGCATGGAATTTTTTCTTGTTGAAGGGGGGTCAAGTTCTTATGATGATGAGAGCATAGGCAACGTTGAGGTGCCCTTGAGGTACAAACATCTACGGAAACAATGGGTACCCAAGGAACTTCCTCCAATAAACACTATTTTTTGTGTCAACGGGAGGATATATCACATAGCACCATCGGAATTACATGTTTTGGGCCTATTTTGCATGGACGGCATAAAGGTTTGTTATGAAAAAATTACTGAATTGATGGAATATGTTGGACCCTGTTACAGTTACAAAGATTGGATGCAACTGGTTCGATATACACGAAGTATGCGTAGATATGCACTGTCAACAAATTATATACAACTAAAAGATAAGGATCAAAATAAAGGAGTGGCTATGTACATTGACGGAAGGCCAAAAGCATTAGGGAATATTGCAGGGTTTATAAATAGTACATGACCTGGGTCAACAAATAAGCAACCCAATTGCATATTCAAGGCGTGCGAGGGAAACCATGTATTTGTATGTGCGAGGGGAAGAGTTGCTAATCGATTACAATTTGAATCGCTTAGTTACAAACACAGTTACTATGGGGGTGGTACGTACTATGTACCATTTTACCCAACCTCCAATTAATGACTCCAATAAACCATTTTATTGTTATGTTTTTTTTCATAATTCTATTGGTTTCATTTCGGTAATTTTTTTTATATTTAATTTTTGTCATAGGGGGACATTGATTGTACGGAGAAGGCTCTGGCCCAGAGCATAGATCACGATGTATCTTCAGGTGCTTGTACCCGACAAGTTTACCTCATTGTAATTGTACAAATTAGATACCAACAAAATGTTTTATTATTATGTTTTTTTCATAAGTTTTTTGGGTTAATTTCGATAATGTTTTTAATATTCTTGTTGTAGTCGACTGATCGGGGAAAGGCACCAGTAGTAGAGGAGAACATCCATAGTGAGGTGCAGTTAATATTTTGTGATGATGACATCGCTTATTCAGCAAACCCTCTCGATACGTTAAAGAAGCTCCAAAAAAATGCAATGAAGAAATGACTAAGTTGATGTTCATAGTGCCTCAAACAGATGAGATAAGAGAGAGGGTTAAAGTATTGACTAAGAGATTACAAAACTTGCAAGTAAGCTATCATGAGGTCTTTAATTATAACATAAGTTCATTCATGGTTTTATATTTTGTACTCTTTTATGTCATGAACTAAAATATGTGTTGTTTTTATAGGGTTATTTTCCTCCTCATGATACTCCTGGCCATGATCAGGGTACTGCAAGTGCTGCTCGAGGAGTAAGGGTTGCTACAAGTTTCCATCCTGATCTTCCTATGCATACATTGCATCATCTGACCCCATCATCCATCCCTATATTGTCGTCTGAAGCGTCGGTAACACATACCATGCAGGCATCCGTTAATGCACCTCCGCAGCTTAACACATACCGTAATACGCGCCGACATGTACCTAGAGATGTAAAGACCACTAGTATTGGTGATGTTTTAGCAACATTTCTTGGATCTTCCCATATTACTAGTATGAGAACATTGCCAGTCACATTTGTGGTGATCGAGGATTTCGCTCCCATAAAGATAGAGAAGGTCCCGTGTACTTTAAAATGTTTTAATTTTATTATTCTATAATCCAATTGAAATTTACTTATTGATCACTCTTTTTAGACTATTGATCCCATGATCATTTTGCAGGAAATGATATTTTTTATAAACATCTAAGTGATATTACATTGGAGCTCTTCGGGCCCACCATATGTACATGGTGGAATTCCCAAAATCAAGATTTAAAAGATGAGCTCATTAAGCGTTTAGTTGTGATGTTCGGTGATAAAACAGTCAACCGAACCAAGGTCCTTAAGAAAGCTGGTACTTATCTAAAGTATGTGAGGGACCAATATAGGTCACATTTAGCGAAGAACAAAAAGTACGAGCATCCACCCATGATTCCGGAGAGGGAGTGGAAGGAATTGGTGTCCAATGGAAAGGAGAGGGTTGAAAAGAACAAAAGGAAAGACACCATCGGGCCAAGGAAGGTATGTGATATAGAAGCATAAATCTACAAAAAATCTTGATGAATCTAATTTTTAAAAAAATTTCATCGATGATTTTTCCCTCAATTTTTTTGAAAAATCGCTGACTTTGGTCAATGATTTTTTCCATTTCAAACTGACAAATTGCTAAAAAAACATATGTTTAAAATCTACAAAAACGTGAATAAAATTGAGCTGATTTTCGCGCAAAAGAAACCATGAGACCATGGTTTGTTGCTTACTATTATGCTTTGATAGATTTTTTCCAAGCATCCATAGCTTGTTTGAAAGCACCTTTTTTAGGCTTTTAGCCATAGTAGCAAGGCAATGAACTGTTTGATAAAATGCTTTGGTAGACATGTATGAAAAATGTGGTAGCATAGACAAGGCACTGAATTGCTTGAAAAAAATGTCTCAAAGAAATGTAGTCTCATGGTGATGGAATGCCATGATGAATGTCATGACAAGAAAATTGCTATGGATTGTCATGGCATTCCATCACCGCGGAGACTTCATTTATTTTAGGCATTTTTCAAACAAATTCACGCCTTGTCTATGTTATTGCTTTTACCATTATGCTTTGGTAGATTTTTTCCAAGCATCCATAGCATGTTCAAAGCACCCGCTTTAGGGTTTTACTTTAGCCATAGCATGAAGGCGTTGAACTGTTTGATAAAATGATTTGGTAGACATGTATGAAAAATGTGGTAGCATAGAAAAGGTAGTGAACTATTTGAAAAAATGCTTCAAAAAAATGTGGTCTCATGGTGATGGAATGCCATAACGAATGTCATGACAAGCAAATTGCTATGGATTGTGATGGCATTCCATCTCTATGAGACCAAATTTCTTTGAGGCATTTTTTGAAATAGTTCACTACCTTGTCTATGCTATTGCTTACTATTATGCTTTGATAGATTTTTTCCAAGCATCCATAACTTGGTCAAAAGCACCTATTTTAGGCTTTTAGCCATAACAGCAAGGCAATGAACTGTTTGATAAAATGCTTTGGTAGACATGTATGAAAAATGTGGTAGCATAGACAATTGTCACCATCTAATATTTATGCAATTGTAGTGTGTTTTGTGCAATGTAATCAATGCTATGAATATAACCAACAAAAATCTATTTTCTATAATTCATGGATTGAACTCTGTATTTTATTTGCTCTCAATGTCTGTATGCTATGGAAATGCCATTAAATTTATAAAAAAAAAGTAGTTTCTAACTGTTTTTCTTTAAAAAATTTAGGTTTTTTTGTAAATCTAATTTTTTCTCGATCTTTTCCTGATCTTTTCCCAATTTTTTCAAAAAATCCTGAACTTTTGGTTTGCCGATTTTTCCCCAAACGATTAATGCTGCTATGCGTGATACTATCAACAATGTAATTGTATACTGATTACTCTTTCTTTTTACATAATCTAACGTATTTCAAACTTTTCATAGGCTGCCCAACACATCGAATGCAACAAAGGCAAGACTAGAAAAGCACAGGCAACACAAACTTGGCTCTGGTGGTTATATGAAATTAGTTGTACGCATTGTAAGTATCAATAAATGAAATATTGCATCTAAATTATAATAAATTGAAAACAATTTTGGTTTTATCATACCATAGAAGCAAAATTCATGATCTTATGCAAAAATGTAGGGCTCTGAATTCAACAGAGTTCCCATAGAAGAGGACCTAAAGATTGCCTTCCAGCAAGGCTATGGAGCCATGGCTGAATGCCTAAGAGTCTTGACTGGGCAAACAAAATCTTCCATTGCATCCAACACGTAGGTAAATAAACTCAATAAAGTTTATTTAAAATTGAATACTTGTGCAATCTATTCAATACTAATTTACACCATAAAGTAATTGCATGCCTATTTGTTTTAAACATTGAAGCAATGATAATACTACACATGACATTGGAATGTAGCCTGGTGAGGGTGGAACACAATGTGTAGATGAAGGTCATGGTGTGCATCCCGGTACTTTAGATCATGTAGAACGTGATCAAGCTAGAGAAGATCAAGAATATAATGTGGCCCCATCAGGTAAAGAGGACCACTCTAAAGTTATTTTAAACATATTTAATTGCAATTGGTGTATTAATTAATGTAACCTTTCGTGTTTCAAATTTAGAGCATGTAGAGTGTGATCAACGTTTTGAGCATGATCAGGCTAGAGAAGGTCAGGAATATGATGTGGCCCCATTAGGTAAAGAGGACCACCCTCATGTTCTCTTAAACATATTTAATTTCAATTGGTGTATTAATTAATGTAACCTTTCGTGTTTCAACTACAGATAAGGATTTAGAGGGTGTTCAACAAGTTGAGCATGAGTTTATAACAAAAGTTCAGGAACATGATGTGGATCCATCAGGTAAAGAGAACCACTCTAATGTTCTTTTAATTAATGAAATACTTGTAACAATAATAATAAAACATATCAGTTTAACATTTTCGCCAGTAGCCAGACCCTCGCGAAGGGCATCCACGCCATGAGCGCGTGATGACTAGGTGTACATTAAGATGACGAGCAGAGGGTAGAACAACTAAAGGGGGGACATATATTGATTTAGAAAATGATACTCCACTTCAGCTTTATGTAGCTCTAAAAAAGAAACAAAAAAAAAGAGATTGTAATCATATCATGACAACCATATTCTTGATAATATGTAAAAACTAAAAGAATGAATATTATATGTTAATGAATGAATGTGAATATGTTAATTAATGAATGTTATATGTTAATGAATGAATGTTATATGTTATTAATGGATGAATGAATGTTATATGTTATTAATGGATGAATAAATGAATGTTATATGTTATTAATGGATGAATGAATGATTAATTTTTTTATGATTGGGTATGGGGAATTGAGGGTGATGTGAGGGGGGGAAGGGCCCAAATGATCTTCCACCATCACGTGGTTGGCCTTGTTAAGTAGAGAATATTAAACTATTCTTGAAACAAAGAGAAGCTCAATAAGTTAATGCACTTTTCAATATAAGAAATGCATTGTTTAAAGCATCAAACCAATATGCAGTCTGTATGTATGATCAGTCGTCAGTCTCCGCGATGGTACATTTCCATGAATATATATTTTTAAAAAAATTGCATTGCTTCGTTGCAATTTCTACGAAACCCACCGACAAATCACCGAAAAGGTTTGACGAAGTTGCTATAGCTGCGACGAAGGTTTCGTCGTAACTCCTTTCCCTTTTCGTCGCAATTTCGATGAATTTTGGTGTTGTTTCGACACTACTAGTTTCCCATTTCATCGCACTTTCAATGAACTTTTGGTGTTGTTTCAATGCTACTATTTGCCCATTTCATCGCACTTTCGATGAAATTTTGGTGTTGTTTCGACGCTACTCCTTGCCCATTTCATCGAAATGGCGACGAATGTCTAGTGTTGTTTTGATGCTACTACTTTCCCATTTCGTCAAAATGGCGACAAACTTCTACTATAATTCATCAGTGGATACATGAATTTTTTGTCGATATTCTGATTAAAGTCTGAGTTATTTTATGATGTCGACAACCGATGAATTTGCACCATTATTTCAATGTTTAATTCGTCATCGACCTTTCAACGAAAAAACAATGACAAAAAAAAATTCGTCATTTCGTCGCTTGTGCAACAAAGAATTGTCAAACGACCGACGAACGTCCGTCAGAAAATGGTGTCAAATTCAATAGTGCATAGACATATATTTGGCCATACTTTTAAGTCAAGCAGATAAATTACCCCATGGGTTCAACATTAATACTTTGAGATTGACATCTCCTAACGATAATGTCAACAATACACATAACATGTCCAATATTGGTCAACCTCTAAACAACACAAGCAATACCTTTTTTTATGCTACCTCATAAAATGTCACAACTACCATGAGTGCTACCCCCAACATTCCAAACAATTCCAATTCAATCAACGCTACATCCATTCGAGTAACACAATCCATCACATTGCCTACATTGTCCACAATATCGTCACAATTGGCTAGAGCCACCTTTGGGTCCTCGACAATGTGGGAAAGTTATTCCAATCCTCTATTTACCACTATGGTAAATGCCATGGGGGCATCATCAAGCCACTCAAACCCTCCATTTACAACTACCTCTAGTACCATGAGTGCATCTTCATCAAATCCTCTCATTGGTACCTCACATAATCCTTTGGGAGGAAGTAAATGACGTATCTTTATTCAAGGACCACAACAAAATGTTAACACATCAACATAGCTTAACACCATCACCTCCCAAGGAAAAAATATGAACATTCCCCTTGTACAAACCCAACAATTTAGACAAGGAAATCAAAACACACAACCTATGGCATCATACGCACATCAAAATATTCATGGTCACGATATTCCCCAAGTATTGACCCAAATGGCTGGGGGACACATTTCGACATATTCATCCCATATTCATACCCACCAACATGTCCCCAATCCAAACTTTCAATACCAACAACACGCAAATCAGAACATATCATACATGTCACAACAACACATTCCTCAACAACACACCAACATCCACTCACAACAAATGGGGACCCATGGTGTACCAATTAATCAAATGTATGGGGCCACAAATGACCCTATAATCAATGCCTTGCAATCAAAGCTAATGGGTCTAGAAAAGACCATAGAAAACATGCAAATATCTGACAAGAAATCACAAGTGTCATATGATTTATTCGTATATCCCTTTGACATGAACTTATACATGCCACAATTTCCTTCGGGATATGTGTCACCTAACTTTACCAAATACAGAGGAAAGACAAATCCTATCAAACATGTTCGAGAATTCGCGACCAACTGTATGGATGTTGCCTATGAAAAAACATACTTGATGAGACTCTTTTCTAAAAGTCTTGCAGGTTTTTCCCTTGAATGGTTCTCCACTCAAAAGGATATCCAAACATGGGATGAACTTAAACACAAATTCATAAAAAATTACTCGTACAACATTGAAATAGACACCTCTATTACTAGCTTATGCAATCTCATGCAAGAGGATGCTGGTGAAATGTTCATCCTACTCTTCCAAAAATGGAGAAGTCTCACTAGTCATTGTCACATCGACATACTTGAAAAGGAAAGGGTTGAAATGTTTGTTCAAACACTTCTAGGCCCCTTAAAATATGGGTTGCAAGTGCATTGTTGCGCAACTTTCACAGACCTAGTCGAAAAGGGTGTCTAGGTAGAGAAAGATCTTATTGCAAAATGAGAGCTAAAATATGGTCCTAAAAACACAATTGTAAATCCTTCTGCTGACAAAAATAAATGTTGGGTCAAAAATAAACACATTACCAATGACAGTGTTGTCAATGCCAAGGTTGTCAACACTATGGATCCTGTACTGGCTCTGAAAGGGGTTCAACTGCAAAAAAAACCAACAACAATACTAACATCCCCTACCAATGCCATCCCAAACAACCAAAATGGTCAAAATAGTTAAGGTCAAGGATAATTCCACCAAACAAGACAATTCCCAAAAAGACGAAAATACTCGGCATTGGGAGAACCAATTGAGGATGTCCTTAAAAAGCTCCTCCAAAACGGTCTCATCACACTTGAAGAACCAAAGCCGTATGACCTAGGAAAATTTAAACCATCATGGTGGGATGATAATGCTTTTTGTGAGCACCACCAGGCTAAAGGACATATGACATCACCTTGTTGACAACTCAGAAATATTGTGCAAGACCTTATTGAAAGCTAAATAATCGAATTGGGTGGACTACAATTTCCATCAAATGCTGACCATACCATCCATAAGAACCCACTGCAAGACCATGGTTCTAATAACGCTTCCACATCAGGTCCTAAATCGAATAATAATCAAGCCAATTACGCCTACGCTAAGTATGACTATTCCAATGGACCTATCATTAACAATGTTCGAACTGATGATGAATGCATCAAAACCATCACAGTCAAATGAGCACCTTAATGCAACACCACTACTCGAAGTGGAAAGAACACAATAGTTGGTCTGCCTCCTGCTAGGCAACCTAGGATCACAATACCTGGTCCATCTCCTAAACAATCGCAACCTGGCTCATTCGCAAAGTAGTGGCAACCCAAGAGTTAGTTTAACCTTATTGATCAATTAGGAAAAACCCTTGCACATATTTCCATACTTGAGATACTTTGCATTTCTCCCACGCATAAGGCTATATTGGATAAAACCCTGCAAGAGTCATTCGTCCCTAAGGATATTGATGTCAACCAATTTGAGACCATGGTGGGATACCTCACTACACCTCATCACGTCACCTTTTTTGATCAAGATTATTCGTCACCCAAGACCAACCATAACGATGCACTACACATCAAAACTTTCATCCATAAGCACAAGATCAAAAGAGTTTTAGTAGATGGCGGAGTAGGACTGAACATATGCTCCTTAAAACTAGTTAAGGATCTAGGATTTTCTGATGCATGTGTAGACCCTACAAAGAGCATAGTCATAAAAGCATATGATGATGAAGAATGTTCTTCTAGAGGTGTTATTTCTCTTCCTATCAGAGTCGGGCCAGTTATTGTGGACACAACTTGCCAGGTCCTGGATCTAGAATTACCTCACAACATCTTGCTTGGTTGCCCATGGATTCATGCCTTAAAGTCCATCCCCTCCACATATCACCAATGCTTGAAATTCCCATTTGATGACACAGAAATCACCATATATGGAGACCCCAACCCTTTTCAATATTGTACCAATCTAAAGGGTATTTATAAAAACTGAGTGCCCATCAATCAAGAAGCTCCTAGCTCTTCTTCTTCTAAGTACATTGACCCATCCACACTGGCATCATCTTCCACATCCACTCTGTCTATGACTTCCACCATGCCACCATCTCCCTCACTTCCTAAAGTTGAGTCTAATGTTAAGATCCAGGACCTAGGCTGTGGAGAATTCAAACTACATAGGGCATATAGCATCACAACAATACCCAAGTCTCTAAAGGTCTATGGTCGGCCATGTTTTAAAATGGAACCCAAAGAAAATTTCAAATTTCCACCAAAACTAATTTTCATCAAATGGGGAGACATGAGTAACGAGGACATTGTTGATATTACAGGATGGCTCTATAAGGAAATGGAAGACCTACCCCCATTACCAATTAAGAAATATGGTAAGGGATATGACATGATGAAGGCTAAATGCTACGATGGCACTAGTGGCCTAGGAAAACATAAAACTGGGTGAAGAGAGCCCATAGAATCTTTCAAAATACCAAAGTATCTTGGATTAGGGTATGGATTGCCCGACAATGACGACTGACGTAACAATGGACTTTCGAGTGAGCACGTGCATGCTTCGGAAAGTGTCGAGACTATTAAGGAAACCTTTACTGAAACCGATTCCCAAGAGTGGGAATTTGGCTCCCAATGATCCTTAAGTGACTTTTGCCTTGATGATTTGTTCCTTGAAGCTGGGGAGCTTATCTCTAAATTATTTTTTTTTGGAAAACATTTAAAATTGATCAAGCACCAAATAGTCACAGTCCCATTTACCTTCCCCATGACATACAAGCCCCACCATCTGAATCCCATAACCATCAGTCAAATCCATCTGAATTGATAGATAACATTGATACCCTCGATTCTGAGTCCTTCACCCCTTACTTTGACAACAAATATGAGACAAGTGAAGGGGAATACTGGATAGAGTCTGATGTGGAATTGGATGATGACAACTTCATCTTTAATGTCTCTGAATTTGTCTACATGCTTTCTACATCCCCCCCTCAATTCACCAATGTTGACATGGCATTTCCTTAGTCTACCCACAACTAATTGATTGGGACCAACAAGGTCCGCCAGTCCTGGACACCTTTCAAAATGATGAGGCCATCATAGAGTTTATGGGATTACGTGAGGGTATACCCGGTGGTGATCACAAGTCTAGATTCGCCATTGACCTAGATTGTGTAGTTTACTTTGGGGAGACTGCTTTGTCCACTAGTCACAAAATTAGAAATAAGAATAAAGCAAAAAATGAAATGTCTTTAGGTGAAAACCGAAAGGAACCTTCTGACGACAAAAGAGTAAAAACAAAGGACGTATCTGCAGGTGAAAACCTCTCTGAGGCGTCCAAAGATGGAGGAATGGACATTCTTCCCGTAACTCAAGAGAAATCAGATATGCTCATATAGGACACTATTGAAGCCAACATATCAACAACAAAAGATCCCAAAATGGTCCTCTTTGCTGCATCATTGAATGAAGAAGAGAAACCAAAATTTCACAAATTCTTTGTAGACCGTAAAATCAACTTCGCATGGTCCTATTCCAACATGCTAGGACTAGACCCAGAATTGGTTCTGCACCATCTGCCATTATTGTTGAATGCCAAACCAGTTAAATAGAAGTTACACAAAATGAATCCTCGGGTCACTCTATTAGTCAAGGCTAAGTTGAAGAAACTTCTAGATGTCGGGTTCATATGGTCTATTGATTATGCTGAATGGATATCTAACCTTGTGCCAGTTACAAAGCCAAATGGAATGATCTATGTCTGCATAGATTTCAGAGACTTAAACAAAGCATGCCTAAAAGATGACTTTTCTTTGCTAAAAATAGATATCATAGTCGACCTCATGGTAGGATAAGAGATGTTGTCCCTCATGGATGGTTTCTTAGGCTACAATCAAATTTGTATTGCCCCGGAAGACCAACATAAAACAACATTCGCTTGCCCTTGGGGTACATACTGCTGGAATGTCATGCCTTTTGGTCTTAAAAATACAGGTGCCACGTATCAGAGGGCTATGAACACAATCTTTCATGATATGATGCATAAGGTAATGGAAGATTATGTGGATGACCTTTTGGCTAAATCAATAGCAAGAAAAGATCATCTGAGGGTATTAGACACAATTTTTAAGAGACTGGAAGAATATAGATTCTGATTGAATCCTAAGAAATACATATTTGGCATAACATCTGGAAAACTTTTAGGATACATAGTTTCTCAAAGAGGCATTATGGTCAATCCAGCCAAAGTCAAAGCCATCATGGACATGCCTCCTCCTAGAGGAATAAGTGAACTCTGGACATTGCAAGGTAGGGTACAATCTATTCGGAACTTCATAGCACAATTGGTTGACAAGTGTAAACCATTCCAATATCTTCTATGCAAGGGAATCCTGTTTGTGTGGACAGATAAATGCCAAGAGGCCTTTCAGCTAATCAAAGACTACTTACTGTCACCACCAGACCTTATGCCTCCCATTCAAGGAAAGCCTTTAATTCTATACATCTCGGCCACTACATCAACACTGGGGGCATTATTGGCACATAATGACCATGACGAGAAAGAAAGGGCCATATATTATATCATTCAGACACTGGTCGGGTATGAACTGAATTACACATCAATTGAACGTGCTTGTCTAGTAGTTGTCTTTGTAGCTCATAAGCTACAACATTATATGTTGATCCATGAGACACAGTTGGTAGCAAAGATTGAACCCCTTATATATCTATTGAGTTGTGTAGAATTGATAGGACGTCTGGAAAAATGGGTAATGATCTTGAGCGAATATGATATTCAATATGTAGAAAGAAAGGCAATAAAGGGACAAGTCATAATAGACCAACTGGTGAATGCACCTATACAAAGTGATCACCCTGTAGTGGAAAATTTCCCAAATGAGTCAATATTCCACATGGAACCTAAGTCACCTTGGAGGCTCTACTTTGATGGATCGCATACTAATCATGGCTTGGGGGTAGGAATCCTATTTATCACCCCTCAAGGAGCTTCCATTCCTAAATCCTTTTGCATAACTTTTCCATGCACAAACAATGTGGTAGAATATGAGGCACTTGTTACCGGACTTAGAATGGCAATAAAATGGAAAATCAAAGCACTGCATGTCTATGGAGATTCTCAGTTAGTCATCAACCAAGTTAACAATAACTACGACACTAAGGATAAGAAACTAATGCCCTACAAATGAATGGTTGACAACTTTCAGACATATTTTCACACTATGAATTTTGAGCAAGTTCTGAGAGCACAGAACAAGGTAGCAGATGCAATGGCTACGATCGACTCTCTCCTTGACATTCCAAGCAATATGCCTTAGCTGGAGTTCTTGGTAGAATAGCTATTAGTCTCCACCTATGACATTCCAGAATCAAAGATGGTCTACAAGCTTGTTGGTCCAGATTCTCCCTGGTACCAAGACATTCATGACTACCTTAAGTCCCAAACTCTTCCCCCTAATCTGTCCAATAACTAGAGGAAGTATTTTATTTGAAAAGTCGCAAGATATGCCATCGTTAGCAACACTCTTTACTGCCATAGCTTTGATGACACCCTCCTTATATGTCTCGACACCAACAGAGCACACACAACCTTACACAAAGTACAACAGGATATATGTGAGTCTCATTCGAGTGGTCCTACTCTGGCCAAGAAGATAACAAGACTTGGGTACTATTGGCCAACCATTGAGAAAGATGCACTATAATATGTTAGGACTTGTCGCCAATGCTAGATTTGCAACGATTTGATTCACACTCCAGTGCAGGAGCTTCAGCCGATCACTCTCCTTGGCCCTTCACACAATAGGGACTCGACCTCATGGGCAAGATCCATCCTACCTCATCCAATGGCCACAAATTTATCATCACCGCCACTGAGTATTTTATGAAGTGGATTGAAGCCATCCCCTTGACATACATAACCGACAAACAAATCTCCAAATTCATTTTTAACTACATCATTTGCCGGTATGGTCTTCTGCAATCCATCATCACTGACAATGGACTTCCGTTTAAAAATCAAGACATTTTTCAACTCGTTTATTACTAGAGGCCCTTTTGACCAACTTTGACCACCCTTTTGGCTGCTCTAAAACATGCCAAAATTTGAAACCGGCTGCGCCATTGTTTTTTTGGTCATTAAATTGACTTATTGGGACACTTTCCAAATTTTTCTATCACCTGGCTAAAATTTGAAAATTTTCCCAAGGGGGCATTAATACTTTGTACCTTCACTAGGGCATGTTTCTGACTTACTTTCTTTGTCACAATGCGACATGTTGCATTATGAAAAAGAGGGGCAAAATGTAGACACTTAAAAATGACCTAGGCCTGCAAGCTCTATTTTACCACTTTTGTCGTAGCATAATTATTACATTTATTTATGTCCTTGGTCCACATTCGACTATTAATTAAATAATTCATAATTATTTAATTAATTCATGTCTATTTATTCTTTTTTTTTTTTTTAGGCTGCGAAATCGCAATTTAATTCCTATAACGCGCGCTCGTAAACTTTTAACGTGATTGACATTCGCCCGGTACCTGAGGGAGACTAGAACTCGTGACTAGAGCTAACGAAATTACTTAGCCAACCGAGTTAGGGCCCCCCCATATTTATTCTTCATGATTATTAAATAAATAAATTTTATTCATTCATTTAATACGTCACTAATGGTCTATTATCTTCTTACAATTAAATAAATTTCTTAATTTATTTAATTCATTTATGTCGTCTTGATTATTAAATAAATGAATTTTATTTATTTATTTAATATGTCACTAATTCTCATAATTCTCATAATTAAATGAATTTATTAATTTATTTAATTATCGGTAATAATCCTCTAAATTAAATAATTATCTTTAATTATTTAATTGCCTAATTTAACATTTCTCTCATTTTAAATAAATAAATAATTTAAAATGATCTCACTTTATTAACTGTCACTTCATTTTAGTAAATAATCTAAAAATCAATTATTTACTATCACACAAAATCCATATTTTGAATTAATTTAATTCAAAATGGTAATCTTCTTCCAAAAATCAAGTAATTGAGCAAATTCTTGATTTTCCAAATCTGCTTTTCAGTTCAACCTTTATCCTCTTGATTTTTTGAATCTTACAAATCAAGCAGTCTTTATCTTCTTGATTTTCAAAAATCTTTATCTTTTTGACTAATTGTCACATTTATTCTCGACCGCCGATTTGATTTTCTCAAATGACATCTTGACGACTCATTTAATAATTTTTCCCTAACCCTAATTAGGGATTGCCACGTGAAATCTCATCCACTGATTTTATGCTTCTATCAGCTTTCAATCTCATTCATCCGTCCAAAATTGTATTTTCTATAAAATACCAATTTTCTCACATTCTCGTGACCACTTTGTCATTCTAACATATTTACGCTTAGATTTTACTCGCATACTTAGCATTTAGTTTATTGAATTGGATTACTTGTCATAGGCATTATAGTCATTTGTCAATTTGTCATAGGCATAGTCATTATTTGTCATTCAAATCCTTCAAAACTTGCAAAGGGCTTAATCACAATCATTTCCTCACACACACACATATGAGGTTAACAATGACAATTTCTACAAGCTAGAAGGTGCTATGGAAATGAATCATGGAAGCAATGAGTGACAGGTATAACTGTTTTAATTTGTTTAAGCTTTCAATGTATTTCATAGCTCTTTGGGTTTAATATTGTTGATCTAATCATGCTAAACATTAATCTGAAAAATAACCCACTGATACATTCTCCTTCCATGATATACTCACACACACTAGAATGCATGACATATACCATTACCTTGTAATATATGAGGTGTCAGAACTTCGTGAGCCCCTTAACAATGGTGAATAATTTCCTTTCGATGAAGTTGTAGTTTGTCTCATAATCTTTTAAGGTCCAAGAGTAAAATGCTATTGGATTTTCTCCCTTTCCTTCATCATCCTTTTGGGTTAGAACAATAGCGATGTTGGATTTTCTATTGAATACATACATTATGAAGTCCTTTGATAAGTCTAGATTTACCAGTATAGGTGTTGAAGAGATAGCATCCTTAACCTTCTCAAAGGCTTCTCTAGCTTCCTTTTTCCATTTGAAAAAATGATCCTTTTTGAGCATTAGGGTGATGGGTCTAATTATTCCTACAAAATCAAAAATGAATTTGCTCATAAAATTTACCTTTCCCAAAAAGGACTGAACTCCCTTCTTGTTGAATGGAAGGGGAATTTCTTTGATTGCCTTCACCTGTGTTGGTTCAATTGCAATTCCATCTTTGGACACCACGTTCCCTAATAGTTTTCCTTGCGGAACTCCTAAGACACATATTTTCGGGTTCAGGGATATCCCGAACTCCTGGAATTTTTTAAAAACCATTTCAAGATGATCAAAATGATCTTCCTTACTCTTAGAAAACACCATAAGATCATCCAGGTAAATCAAGATGATTTTATTGATCAATTCCCTCAAAGCAATATCCATTTCCCGCTGGAAGGTAGCTCCCATATTTAAGAGGCCGGAAGGAATTTTTGCATATGCAAACGTTCCCCACTTGCTAGTGAACGTTGTTTTGTGTCGATCCTCCTCTTTTACTTGGATCTAGTTGTAACCGGAGAAGCCGTCTAGTAGAGAAAACATCTCTGATCCGGCCACTGTTTGCAAGATTGACTCCATAGAAGGTAAGGGGTAGTGGTCCTTCAAGGATGCTTTGTTTAGGCCCTAGAAATTAACACATAGGTGGATGTCTCCATTCTTCTTTCAGAATAGAACCAGGTTGGATACCCATGTACTGTGCTTGATCGATAAAATGATCCAGGACTGAATTAGCTTTGTCAGCTCTTGCTCCATCAATGCCTCAATCTTTCGATTAACTGACCTTTGCTTTTGCCAGACTAGTTTTGCACCTTATGTCAATTCTATAGTATGTTGGATGTGTTGGAAAAACAAGGACATACAACTAAGAGGGGGGAGGTGAATCAATTGTCACAAAATATTTTAACTTTTTCAAAGTATACTTAACTTAATCTCAGATCTGATGAATGAACAATAAACCATAAAAAATCAACACATCAAAAACATAAAGAAACCCTATTAGGGGAAAAACCATGATGGATTTTAGTCCACAATATTATACCCTGTTAAAAGTATAATGAAAAATAATGGGAATGCACATGCATTCAGACACACTGCCTATAGCTCACTGCCCAAGAAAGATTCAGATTAAAACCATCTAGATTGTGAACTAAGAAAATAGCTTCTTCAAAAGCCTGATTACAGTTCTAGTTAAGCACACAAAACCTTCTTCACACTTCGCTCAAACTTCTTCTCACTCTTCTTTGCAATTAAATTATTTGGACACTATTCGCACATCTACACTTTCTTTGGCATACATTTGCTCTTATGTACACACTAACTTTGCTCAAACAATCGCTCTTATATATCCACAACATGAAATTACATCAACAACTTAGTCAACCAAAAATATAAAACATATTTTCAATGTCGGCCTAAATTTACAAATGAATTTTCAATGTGGATCAAAAACCATCAGCCAATACCAAGATGTGACCCAAAACAATATCCTCGAGTGTTCCAAACATTCAAAATTAGACCTTCAAGGATCTGTAACATGCCACAACCATCATGTCGGCCAAGAACACAAAAACTGAACATATCGAGAAAAAATCTTCAACCATAAGCACACTGATCAACATGGATGTGCAACAAGGACAGAGCATGATCTAGAAACATCCACAAGCACTAAGAAACAATAGAGAAACATCCACAACAAATAGAGTTACCAATATTATGCCAACTTTAATCAAGAACACTGACAGAGACCACAAAAACACTATCAGAACACAAATCTTTGTAACTTGAACAAATCTTCACATGGACCTCTAAAATTTTTGGAAGATGGACTAGATACACTCAACAATAAACCCTTTAGTCCACAATAGTTTATCTTCAATGTACAAAACAAGACACCTTCATGACCTTCACAGTTCCACTAGGAACTTGCAATACTTTCTTTTATAATTTTCTCAATATCCTTGAGATATACAACCTTTAATACATCAAATGCTAATAGTGTTGACATCAATGACAACCACATATCAGCAACACAATCACAACATCCAAAAATCACCCCTTTGGCATTGATGGCAACACATGATGTGAAAAACACCATCAACCCAACTTTCAATCAACACTTACTCCTGACTCTTCTTCCTTAACCTAGATTCTACATTATCTTCTCCCCACATGACTCTTTATTCCAGGTAAGCAGTAGTTTTTCACATGACTCTTTTCCCCATTTGACATCAATGGAAAAGATAAGAATTATCTTCCCACATACAAGCTTTGAACCACATATCTGCACATTTGACTACTCCCCCTAAGTAGTAGCCACAAAAAAATCAATTCGGATCGGGAAATATTTATGAAGCACATGGATTGATGTAAGAAAATGTATCTTTAGTTTATATTAGGAGGGGTAATCACCCCTAGCATCCCTCTGAGATACTCAAAAGTATCCTTCAACAATGGCTTGGTGAAAATGTCAGAAATCTACTCTTTGGTATGTACATACTCCAGTCTGACTTCTTTCTCACTTACTTTTTCCCTCAAGAAGTGAAACTTGATTGATATATGCTTGGTCTTAGAGTGTAGCACCAAATTATTTGATATGTTAATTGCACTTGAGTTGTCACAGTATATGGAAATAGGTTCATCATATACTACTCTGATATCTTTCAACATTTGTTTCATCCACATCACTTGAGTACAGTTGTTTGTAGCAACAATAGATTCTGCCTTAGCAGTAGATAGGGAAATGGAATTCTACTTTTTTCTCAACCAAGACACCAGTTTCTTTCCTAGGAAGAAAGCACCACCACTAGTACTTTTCCTATCATCTACATCTCCTGCCCAATCCACATCAGTATATGCATTCAAAGTAAGATCATCACCCTTAGGATACCAAAGCCCAAATTCAACTATTCCTTTCAGATACCTAAAAATTCTCTTTACAATAGTCACATGAGATTCTTTTGGATCAGCCTAAAATCTAGCAACCATACATACAACATCCATAATGTTTGCTCTGGTCTGAGTTAAATAGAGCAATCCATGAATCATTGACTTGTATCTTGTTTGATTTTCCTTAGGAGAATCATCATTTTGTGTCAACTTACATCCAGTTACCATGGGAGTACCAACAGGTTTTGAGTCATCCATGCCAAACTTCTTCAACAGTTCTCTCACTTATTTGGACTGAGATATGAAGATCCCCTTGTTTACCTGAGTAACTTGCTAACCTAGAAATAATTTCATCTCTCCAATCATACTCATCTCAAATTCATTCTTCTTTTCATTAGAAAACTTCATACATAGATTATCATCTCCTCCAAAAATAATATCATCAACAAAGACCTCAATAATTAAATCTTTATCATGATCTGATTTGAAATACAAGTTGATGTCAGTAGTAACTTTATTGAATCCAAGCTTTAATAAGTATTTGTCTAATCTAGCATACCAGGCTCTGGGGGCTTGCTTAAGTCCATATAGAGCTTTCTTCAATCAACAAACCATGTATTCCTTGTCAATTAGTTGAAATCCATTTGGCTGTTCAATATATACTTCTTCTAAATCACCATTCATAAAAGCTGACTTCACATCCATTTGATAGACTTTATAGTTCTTATATGCAACATAAGCAAGAAATAACCTTATAGCTTCAATTTCAACAACAAGGGAAAAGGTTTCTTCAAAATCAATACCATCCATTTGTGAATACCCTTTACATACCAGTCTTGCTTTATTCAGGACCACTTCACCTTGTTCATTCAACTTATTCTGAAAGACCCATTTAGTACCAATCACATTTTGATCTTTAGGTCTAGGAACAAGTACCCATGTATTGTTCTTTTCAATCTACATTAATTCTTCCTTCATAGATTCCATCTATTGTTCATCATTGCAAGCTTCATTGACATCTTTAGGTTCAATCTTGGATATCAGGCAATACTCTTCTACAATATTTCTTCTAGTTTGCACACCTTTATTCTTATCTCCTATAATTTTATTTTCAAAATGATTTAGCTTTACATACCTCAGAGTTTTAGGATTTTCTTGAACTTCTGATTCTTCTATTCTATCTTTTGCACTTGCACTTGTGTATGCTTCCTGACTATCTTGATTTACTGGAACAAATTGAAGTTGTCTTACCAGAACATATGGCACAATTTGAAGTTTACTTTGTTTCTGAACATTCTTCCCTTTGTTTGTACATTGTCTTCATTAGAATCATATCCATAATATTTGGATGATTTAGCAGAATCCTCATCAAAACTCACATTTTCACTCTCAACCATTTTTCTTAATCTTCTGTTATAGCACCGGTAGGCCTTGCTTTTAGTAGAGTAGCCTAGAAATATTCCTTCATCACTTCTTGCATCAAACTTTCCTATATCATCATCTCTCTTGATATAACACTTGCTTCCAAAGATCTTGAAGTATTTAGCAATAGGCTTATAGCAAACCCTAGTTCAAAAGGAGTCTTACGGAATTACCGGCTTTACATTTACGCCGATTCAATGCGGCACAATGGTGCTTACAACTTCACTCCGGCGGATGTGGGGTACATTTCCTCAATCATCATTGTTCTGAAGTAGCATCCAAAATTGTTTTGTTCTTCCTCTCGCGCAGCTCCATTCTATTAAGGGGTTTGGGGCATGCTTCTATCTTCCTAATTCCAGCATATCCTGCGGAAAGAATAAAAACTCCGCGGAATGAATTCACCACCTCAATGGGTACCAAGCATTTTATTTTTAGACCTTTCTCGGCTCTCTTCCATGGCTTTTGACTTTTGAACTTTTCTAATGCTTCACATTTTTCTCTTAAGAAAGCAACCCATATCATTCTAAAATAGTCAGCAATAATTAGCCTTAACTACCTTTCACCATGGAGACTTCTGAATCTAGAGGGACCACATAGATCAGTATGCACAAGCTCCGATAATCCATTTGAAGTATGTTGTTTTCTCTGAAAAGAAACTCTATTATGTTTTCCCATCTAACACTCCTTGCAAATTGTGCTAGCAAGCTTCACTAGCTTAGGTAGATCTCTTACTGCTTGAGTGGAACTTATTTGACAATGTTATCAAAATTCACGCAGCCTAGCCTTCTATTCCATAACTAAGCTTTCATCTGCTTAGACGAATTCAAAAAACTTCCTTTGGCAACATTTAGGTGAAAAATATTACCTTTTGTCTGTTTACCTGAAGCAATTACATTTCCAGAACTTCCATTGCATCTTCCATCTTTGAAATGAAGATCATAACCCCTATCCACCATCTGTCCAACACTTAATAGGTTGTGCTTCAAGCCTTCAACATAAAGAACATCATCAGTATTGTGCTTACCACCAAGACAAATAGATCCTCTATCACAAATCATACAAGCATTGTTATCTCCAAATCTGACAACCTCACCATCATACTTCTCTAGACTTACAAATTTTGTTTTTTCACCAATCCACTATTAATGACCCACTCATCCTTTTCTTCAATTCGGGCTGCAAGAGCTTTCTCAACTTTAGCAGATTTAGTAGCCACAGGACTATTTTCCTTGATAGCAATGAAAACCCAATCATCTTCATTTCCATTATCTTTATCAGACTCATCATCAGTTACTCCTTCAGAAAAGTAGCATTTCTTTTAGAATCTAGATTTGTAAGGCATATATCTAGGAACTCTTTCAGGACACCTTGATGCAAAATGACCTATTTTACTGCAAGAAAAATATTTGATAGGAAGCTTTCCTTTATACTTAACTTTTCCTCTACCTTCTTTCTTTACAATCAATGCTTCCAACTCTTCTACTTCTATTTCTTCCTCATACTTGAACATCTTTCTGGAACTCTCTCTCGGATCATATCTTTGCTTGTTTCTTCTGGATATAGTAGCCTTGAATGTAGTTTCAGTCTTAGGAACAGAATCACCAAATTCACTCAACTCAAAGGTAGCAAGTTTACTAATTAGTGTATCTCTTGTCACATTCATCAATGATTTGGTTTCTTCAATATCACAAGCCTTTGCTTTGTATTAGGGAGGCAATGATTTGAGCACTTTAGCCATAATTTCTTTCTCATCCAGGATACCACCAGCACATCTAATACCCATCACTAGTTCATTTACTCTTTGCATAAAAGAAGAAATATTTTCATCTTCACCCATCCTCAGATTTTCACTCTCCTTTCAAACTTTGTAGCTTAGCCATCTTCACATGTACATATCCTTCATACAAGGTTTCCAGCTTCATCCACATCTCATGAGTTGTCTTCAAACCTAACACATTTTTCATTTCCGAATCTGTTAGAGCACTCAACAAAGCTTCCATAGCCCTGACATTATTCTCAGCCTCTTTAATCTCATTAGCAGTGGAAGGACCATTATGAGGAATAACACATTGATTCTTTGTAATTTTCCAAAAGGGTTTACCAATACACTTCAAATGACACTCCATCTTAGCTTTCCACAATGAGTAGTTTGTTCCATCAAATCTAGGACTGTCCTTCTTGTATGATACCATCTTAGATCACCTCAAGCTTTTAAAATTCTTCAGAGGAACTTGCTTTGATACCAATTTTTGGAAAAACAAGGACATAAAACTAAGAGGGGGGGTTGAATAAGTTGTCACATAATATTTTAACTTT
>VDFB02179652.1:0-17305 GCA_007258455.2 Sequoia sempervirens
ATCCGCCTTCGACCCATTTTCTAATTTCCCTCTGCCAACAAAACCCATGTGTTGAAATTTTCAACATTGATTTTTGATTTTTACACCGAAACTTCCAGAGGCCATAACTTTTGACTTGGGTGTCCGTTTGAGCTAAAATTTGACAGGTGGTTGCGTTAGGAGATAACAAGTGGATTCCCAACTAGATCTTTTAAAAGCCGTTGGAACCCGTTTTGCCACATTTTTCGGGGCCTCAAACTTTCATCTTGACCCTCAAAATCCCAATTTAGTGTTTTTTTCCAACATTTTGAAAAATTGTTCACTCATAACTCGAAATGCATATCTCAAATTTGGGATGTTAGTTGGCAATTCATCCTATATCAATATTGGGTATTTCTTGAAAAAAATTTGGACTCCCAAAAGTATATCCATGAGGTTTCCTAAAATGGCAAAATTTGACAATTTTTGAAAATTGCCAAATCGGGAAAAATCTAATTGTCAACACTTTACGCCCTTTAAGCCCCGAAACTCGGTGTAGAATCAATCCAATAATATCGTTCAATCATTCTAGTCTTCAATCCAATCCTCATCTGAGCTTTAATCTTATCCCAATCTGAGCTTAACCAAACCCCTAATCTAGGCTTTAATCCATTTGCACTTAAGATCTTTGGATATCGAACAAAGTCTTCAGATCCCTCCCTCCATCTTCTTCAACTTTGTCCTATTCATCCATTCTAATAAATCCATTCACTCATTCTGTGTAACCATTCATCTATTTCGAGCCTTCATTTATCATCTCAAAAAATTCCTCAAGCCTCTTGTCATCTCCAACATTCATCAAACGTACCTCCTATCATTTCAAACTCTCATTCAATAATCTTGATCAATCATTTACTCATTCTGAGGAATATTCCATCTATTCCACACCTTCACCTTCTTGTTCCACGAATCAGTCATCTATCCATCCTTTCATCCTCCTAATTCATCTCTCGATAACTATCCCATCCCTGCATCCAATCCAATCCAATAGGTCTATCTTGTCCCATCGTGTCAGTCCAATCATTTTATCCCCTTATCTAGGGTTATCTCGTCATCTTTCATCCATCACTTGTCTTTGACCTTTGTCGAACTACGTTGCCCCCACGCTTTCACGTAGGCAAGGTCAATCATTTGATGCACCCCCAAGGTTCCATCCATCATCGATCTATATTGTCAACTTTTCTCCTATTCTCCATCCTATCTTGGTCATCCATCAAAATCTCCATCATGGTCTGTCGTCAGCCTTTTATCGAACTATGAGGGCTCTGCGCTTCCACGTAGGCAAGGCTAATCTTTGATCGGCCCCCGAGCCCCTAGGTCGCTAGGATGTGTTAGTCTCCTGTGTCGCGTCGTCAAGCTACACCCTTATCTAGCTGGATCTTAACAAATGAGATCCACTTGTATCATCAAATCCAATTAGTTCTGAATATCTTGCGTCATATCAATCTTTTAATTTAGTATCCATCATCGGTCTCAACAGGATGCATCCTTCCTAACAGACCTCATCAATCCCATCCACCCCCTTGATTGATCCTATAGACACGTCAAATTAGCATTATGCATATTCATCCGCTCAATAAATAAATCAAATGCATCACATCCATTCACCTAGTAAATCAGGTTCTTATCATCAAAAGCTCACATCATAGTTTAATTAAATAAATCAAGCTTTATTTAATTAAAATCTCAAACATGCATCTTCCATCCTTTTTTGATTTAAATAAAACAAATATTTAAGTCTTAAAAGTCAAAATCATCTAATCAACATTAAATCAGCATAATCATCATCTATTTAATCTAACCCTGATTAAATACTCACCCACTTGCATTCTCTAGATTTGGCCACTTGCACATGAAATTGCATTTAATTGATTTATCAAAATTATTTATTTTCAACTTGACAAAAAGGGAGAATATTCTCCAAGTTTGAATCTCTCCCCAAGTGGACATGTACACCCAACAGAGCATTTATGAGGCCTTACATGTCTCTTACATGTCCCCTTCCAAAGGTCAAACTCAACATTCATTGCAAATTTGAATTCAAATTTTCCCTCTCATGGGCACTCTTCCCAAATCTTGCACAACCATTAGCCTATCATCACTTGACAAGTGGCCTTTTCCTATTGGCCCATTTCTTTGTCCCACATTGGTCTCTCTTCAACATTCAACATTTGAAAATCTTTAAATACAAGCTTCATCTTTGAGCAAATCCTCCACAATTTCATCCAAGAAGCATATGCAAAGTTGTTCTCCTTGAGAACTAATTTTGCTCATCATTTCCATCTTATCATCATCATCTAAGCTTATTAATCAAGGGTTGGGAAAGGGTTACTAGCACATGTAACACCAATCCAATATGAGATAGTTTGCATCATGTTTTCTTATGCTTTTGCGCAAAGGCAAGAAGACAAAGCACTAAAAATAGTGTAAATCTGATGAAATTGATTCTGACAGGTACAAGGCGCAGATTTCGGGGAAACAAATTAATAAATCACTCTGAAGTATTGACTTGAGAAACAAGTAGAAGTGAAGCCATCAATTATGCATTGAATGAGGATCAACAAACTACGCACTGGCTGCTCTATGTGATATCAGGGAAGATTACAGTTGTGAATACATGATACATTTCTTCGATTCCTCAGATTTTATAATTGAAAAAAATACACTAATGGATCTGACCTGCAGGTTTATTTTTGTTTCACTGATTTAGTGGCTGCCTGCCTTCATCATTTCATTTTTATTGTGTTTTACTCACTCGTTAAACTTTAAAGGATTTAGTGCATTCAAAAGGATCAATAAAATAAATACAAGGTTTGTAAATCAATTGATCTTTTATGAAAGAGGGGATAAGTTGAAAATTTATTGACCTTGGATTTAAATTTATCATATAGAACTCAAGTGCTTTGTTGATGCAATTTTATTATCTCTTTAAAATGTTTCTTTGAATGGTTGATATTTCTTGTATACTTTTATCATTTTACCATAGATTCCTAACTCATATTTTGTGATCTTTTTAAGGTACAAACGAACAACGAAGGTACCAAAGCGAACAAAGGCAAGTGAACAAGGTACAAGAAAAGCAAAAAGTCAACAAGGAGGAGGCTAGCAAACGAAGACGAAAGGAGGATGATTTTTTTTGAAAACACAATGTTTTTTTTAACACTTTAAGTGTTGATCAACACTACTTCACGAAGTTGTTTATCTTTTCATTTTAGAACACTAATTTTCATTTGGGTCTAAAACGAACAATTTGATTTTCATTGCAAAGGGCTTAAAATGAATCTTAGAACAAACTCACTAGATTTTGTTTGAGGTTAAGAATTGAACAATCAAAACTCACACTTCATTTTGGTGCTTAAAATGAACTCACAATTGCTTTGAAGGGTATAAAACGAACAAGTGCTTGATTTGTGTGATTTTGTCTTTTGAGTGCGTATCCTCTCCCCTTGCGCTCCGTGCGATCTAGGGTGCAAGAGAAACACTCAAAATATATTTTATTGCTTTGAAACACTTCAATTTGGGCTTAAAAATTGAACATCTTGTGCGAGTGTGAGTAGGGGCATTTTCGCGTACATTCTCTTTCTTTGTGCCATCAAAGATCGATCGATTACGTTGTGTCTTTGCTTGCTTTTGTTTATCTTAGAGGGCCTGCCTTGGGGAAAAGTACTCACCCAAGGGAATGACTCAACCGGTAACACTAAGAAGAGTATTTCGGTCGGGGATATAAATGAGGGTTTGGTTAGCATGCATTATCAGCGGTTGCTCGACAAGATGGATCGAAGGGACTCTTGCCGTATGGGTCAATCTCCATGAACGGAAAGTCCTTACTAGAATCCATGTGCTAGAATTTTCCAAAATCCTTAATCTATTTGTTGGTGCAAGAACAGTGTTCAAGCCACCCCCACCTCTTCACGGTCTTCTAGTAGAGATGGAAAGCATGCCATGGGAGTTTCATGGGTGTTGATGCTTGGCTGCCCCGATTGACGTTAATGAGCCGTGGAGGGGAGCCAGTGGGGTCAAGCATCTAACCATCCGCTAGAGATAAGCGTAGCTGGACTTTTCCAAGTAGGAATCCAACAAATATTGTCTTACACATCCATAGGGCTTGTAATTATTCTTTGTTTGAAAACACAGTGTTGTATTCGAAAATATTTTGCAAACAAACATTCAACATGATTCTCCAAATTTCAAACCCTCTTGAAGAAAAATATCATTGACTCAATCCATATGTTACTACTTTCCCTGGGGATTCACATCCTTAGAGGTTCCTAAGCATTGGATTATACCTCAATTTGTCTTCTTGAGTAAACAATAGGAAAACCTTTGCCTTAAGTTCATTGAATTTCCACATAAAATATCTTGTGGGGTTTAAAGAAATTAGGACATTGGAAATATTAGTTTGAAACTTTAATCAAAGAGTGTGTTTTTGGTAAAAATTACTCATTAAGCAAAGATAACAAATTGGACCCCACACATGTGCTTGGTATCTCTTGGTCATATTGGTCTTTTGATTGCTCTTAGAGAAAAGTATGTTCTTCAATACCTTGGCCTAGTAAACAAAGTCTCTCTAAGTCTCTTAGGATCAAAATCAAACACTTCATCCATCTCACACATTCATCAAAATTCATCCATCCAAACAACTTTAGAGCTTTGGAAACATCATTACCTAGACTTGGGTACATCCCTAAAATCACTTGTTTAGCTAGGTGTGTTTGGATGAATCCTTCCACACACACTTAGTTAAATTATCAACCATCCTTTAAAAAATTTCATCCTAAGATCACATCCAACATCTTAGGGTTTACAAGTTCATCATCCAAATCAACCAATCGAAATCAAAATCCCTAAGTCTAGCATTGATACAAAGCCCCTAAACGTTCATCACTCATATCATTCACATTTCATCCTCCATCTCATCATTGATCCTAGAACACCTTAGAGGTCAACAAGGTCAAAACACAAGAGGAACATGGAATATACACTTGATCCATACATCTTGAGTAATCTAAATCAATTGAATCCTCAAAGCCTTGCATTTCCTATCAATTATCAAAGTCCATGCATAGGATCATTGCCTTCGACAAATGTCAATGGTACAACAAGTGTGAGTATGCCCAAGTCAAACTTTGGAACACATTTCCCAATGATAGATCTAAGTCTAAACCTACAAATCCACCAATTGAATAATCAATGCATGAGCCTTGAAATGAACAACGTCATTCCACCAAATCCCTACAAACCAAATGTGGATGTACCAAGTGCAAGTTTTTGAAACATGAATCCTAACTCGGAAAACTTTGGAAAAATGATTCCCAATACCAACAATGTTCATCCTATCATGCCAAATCTGAACATCATCCCAAATCAGAACATTATCCAAAGTCAATTTTCCCATAATCCCATTCAAAAACCACAAGTAGGCATCCCAAATACACTTAAACGAAAGACAAATAAACTATCTCAAGTGAGTCAAGATCAAAATCAAGAACAAATTTGGCGAGATCAAATTGCGGAACTTCCCAAAATAGTTGAGGCATTGCGCCAAGGGAAATCTCCACCACCATTACCTACATCATTCCTTGGTTTAGGGATTCCCCCTTTACCTAACACCAATCATGCCATCCAAATCAATCCACCTACCATCAATCAAACCATCACGACAAATCCTTCGAATATACCATGGACATCACACCAACAGATGGTATCCAATCAAGCAACAATGATGATCCCAACCAATCAAAATACGGTCTCCCAAGGACCTATCACCTCAGTTATTCCAACCATCACTATCCCTTCAATCATTCCAACTACCACTATCACGCCCATCACATATCAAACCCCCACAATCAATCCAAGCGTATCTCAAACACTTGTCACTACATCCAACATGATTCTGAATCCACCACCACCCCCACCACCACCAACTTCCACCACATCAATCCAATACAATGCAACATTACAAGCTTCTTTTCAAAAGGGATTACAATGATATCTAGCCATGCAACAAGCAAAACAAGCTCAACAAGTGCAACAAGCCTCTCAAGCTTCCCAACAAGCACAATCAAAAACACAAAAAATGACAATTGTTGAGAACAAGGATCAAGATAAATCCATCAAAGAGCACATTGAAAATGTTTCTATCTCATCCGAAGATCAAATCAACATAGGTCAAGAGTCACTTTTTAATCGTGATCAAAATCTGCCAACAATACCCAACAATGATCCAATTCAAGAAATGTCAACATCGTTTGACCCTATGGTCAAAGACAATGGAAATCCCTCCACCACAATTATCGAAAACAATGATCAAAACCTCTCCATCGAGGAGCACATTGAGGATGGATCTACACAATCCGATGATCAACTCACCATACATCAAGAGCCACTTTTTAGTGATCTCTTTCAAGGAGTGTTAGGATTATTTGATCCTATCAACATAATTCATGATCCATTGACCTATGATCATATTGAAAATGTCTCTACACTGCCTTATGAGTTAGAGGACATATCTCAAGAAGTTATTCCAAAGCAAGATCAAAATCTTCCACTAAAGTCTAGCAATGTTCCTTTCCAAGACATGTTGACCCCCTTCGACCTCATGATTATAGATACTGAAGGAACACTGACCTCGACACTTGAGGATATTGAACCACTTACCATGCCTAATAACAACATCCAAGAACCATTTATAAGAAATCCATCCTTTGAAACCGACCCATGTCAAGAGCTTGATCCAAAGCATATTGAAAGCAATCGCAAAATAAATCAAGATCAAAAATTTGTATCTCCAAGATACTACAATGATCTAATGGATATTCTCCTATCCACACAAGATGATCACATCCACATAGCACTTACTCCTCCATCTACCCATGAGATGCTTTCTATGGATGGACACGTAGATGATCTTCATCTAGAACAAGATTGTGTTACACAAAATGATTCTTAACTCCTACAATCAAATGGAGTTGTCAACATCAGGATCGAATATGTCCCAAACTCAGATTGAGGACATCATGAATAAAGATATCCATCATTATCCACTCAAGGAAACAAGTCAGATAGAACATCCAGAGTTAGCGGAGCAGCAAATTGAAAGAACGTCACCTACGGTGGTCATCTATCAGAGAACACTTATTGAACAAGAGCTCTTGGAATAGGAGAAATCAAAGCATGAAGGTACTACTACCACCATACTGGGGGCAACTTCGTCTCAAGCAAACGTCAACATAGGGAGCATGAAGAGTCCTTATGATGAAACCGGTGTCAATACTACAACCAGCCACGTCATGAATCTTCATCCACCCATCACCCCATCCATGAATTGGGACCAATGTCAAAATAAATATTTGAATGAAAGCACAAAGAATGTTATCAAATCAAAAGAAGTTGAGAAGCATAATGGACAAATCAAATACAAAAGGATACCAAAACATACAAAGAAAGATCATCCCTATCAAACTCCATTAGTCAAAGAAACTATGGGGAAAAATAAAAAAGGGAAAAGTATCCATCAAAGGCGTCCACAAAATCAAAAGCGAGGCTTCTCAAGCGACATACAAAGTGTATCAAGCAGTTGGTCCTAATTCCACACACTTCCGTATCCACCCATCATTGCTCATCTTCCCAAGTTTGGAGAGTCAAAGGTTCCAAACTGTCAACAATCCATCTCTTATCCCTAAACACACTCCATCCATGCCTCCATGCATAATATCCAATTCTTACATTGACCATGTATTGGCAGCGACCCTTTATCATAAGGATTCAAAGGGAACTCTATCGTGATGTGCGCACAAAGACAAAGTTAACTCCAGTATCGACGAAGCAGATCAAGAATCCCAAAAATTGTATTCAAATGCACGTATCTTGGCAAAGCAGCTTCTTTAAGCAGGATATCAATGGCACGTCATGACATGGACATCTACGTCAACACCACCAGGTGGTTCAGCATGAATCTTTCAGAAAAATACAAAAAAATCAAAAAATATGAAAATCCAAAAAAAAATCAAAAAAAGGATTGAAAACAGTAAAGATAAAAAATCGTCCTCTAGTGAAAACCGCATGGGCGGCGCTTTGGGCAAGACCATGATGAAAACCTGGCAAACATGCATCATGTGTGGAATCGAGCATCTACGTGTGCCACTTCAGGTGAAAGCATCTCATCCCATCCATAATAAATCGAGCATTCCATCCATCTTATCTATAATAAATCCATCCATCCATGAGCTATTTATCCAAATTGTTTTCATCCATTTGCATCCATAGTCCAAATTATCTTGATCTTGATGAAATTTTGGGGTACGCTTTATGCTTGCTTATGGTAAACATCTTGACATGGGTCATTTTCATTGATCCTATCCTATCCTATGTTATTTGAGCCATGAAGCATTATCCAATGAGCTTTCGTTATCTGAACACCTTATCTTATTGCAAGATAATCCTTAGAATCCTTGGCATACTTACCATATCCATCCATCCATACAATTATCTGAGCATCCATCCATCGCATTCCATACATTGCTAGACATTGGGGGAAAATATTTGCATCTTGCTTCAAGAATAAATCTTGATCTATGTCCTCCGACTTATGTGGTGATCTGGACATTGGAAAATGTGAAATCAAATTGGTCCACCACTTGTGAGCAAAAATCCAAATCACTAGCCCATGGCACATTTTGACAAGAAGATGTTCCTTATTAGTCTTCATCTTTCATCTTTCATTGGTCCAAACAATCAATATCAGTCGCATCTAACACATTCTTCAACGTCAACATCACATCATCTAAAAAAATATTTTGTTTCAAACCAAGCTTCATCAATCATGATCAATCAAAATCCAATCAAGAAATCATCAGGATATCCTTGTGTTGCTTAACACTATCCTTTCATTGTTGTGCATCCTCAACAATGATTATCATCATCAGTCTTGATCAAATCATCATCAATCCATCATCATCTTGGGGATATCATTCCCAATCATTGTGTTGCTTAACACTATCCTTGCATTGTTGTGCATCCTCAACAATGTTATCATCATCAATCCATCTTAGCTTGGTTTTCAGCAAAATCTCAAACAGAGCACTGATATCATCACACATGTCTATATCCAAATCGTCAAAATCATGCGAAAATCCAAAAAACATCCAAAACATCAAAAAATCCAAAAACACTCAAAAAATAGAAAACATCAAAAACATTGGAATCCAAACTACGTCGTCTCTGAGCTTAAACGTAGGCAAGGATAATCTTCGATCAGCCCCCGAGACATCAAAATCCAAAAACATTCGAAAAACATCAAAATCCAAAAAAAAATCGAAAGACATCAAAATCCAAAAACATTCGAAAGACATCAAAATCCAAAAACATTCGAAAAACATCAAAATCCAAAAAAAATTGAAAGACATCAAAATCCAAAAACATTCGAAAGACACAAAAATCCAAAAACATCCAAAAAACATCAAAATCCAAAAACATAAGAAAATCAAAAAATCAAAAACATCGCAAAATCCAAAAACACCAAAAGCTTGACCTCAAAACATTTCAAACATCAAAAACATCAAATATTTGAAAAAATCCATCCATCTCATCTAAAAGCTTGCACCCTTAATAAAACATCATCCATAATAATAGCCCAGTCATCCACCTTCATCCTTTGTAGCATAAGCGAGAAACAATCATAGCGGGGCAACAAAATCAAGCTTCAATGCAAAATCAAAATAAAAACAACAAATCTTTAAAACAAAATCAAACTCTTGATCGTTCGCAAACATGTCAATCAACCTTATATCAATAGCCTATCAATCGACTTATCAAACCTTCATCATCCTATACAATGTATGTCCTAGGATATATCGTTCCAACAATGGGAATCATTTGGATATCACCTTGGATTCTTATCTATCAAAACACATCCCCTCATTTGAAGGTTATGAAGAACATTAGCTTATTTACTTGATCTTTTCTTTTGATTTATCTTATTGTGCTCATTCCAAGGACCTCTCGTTGATATCCGAACAAAGGATTTAGAGAGATAGGAATGGGGCAACGATCATTATCTTTTGTCTGCTGTGCTTGTTGGACGTTCTTGTAAAATAACTTGGCGAATACTTGCTTTGTTAGGTACACCCTAGCAAGGTTTACGTATGTCAAGTGTGAACAAGAATACTCCTATCTATTTGTCGAGTCAAAGTCCATCACACTAAGTACAACGCCATCCTGGTCCTTTATACCTTGATGCATCCCATACCTAACCAATGTGATTTATCAAACCCCATAAAGTAAAGAAGTGACCTTTGAAAATCCCAATCCTTGATAAGCAAATCATCATCATTTATCATCATCTTCTATCATCATCATCTCTAATAAAGTCTCGACCAATCATGGACTTGTTGGATCCTCTTGTCATCATCTCATTTTAGATTGCTAACATCATCATCCTGTGCATCCATCCTTCCATCCATCATGCATCCATCCATCTGCATCCATCATGCATCCATCTTGCATCCAGAAAGCTGTCAGCATATCACATATCATTCATATCATACATAATAAGAACCATTGATCATTTCACATGCATTGCATTTGTATCATCACCATAATATAGATCTATTAGTCTGAGCATCTACATAAATCATCCATTGCATAATCATAGCATATCACATCATCAATCTCATCCATCTCATATCATATCTCATCATTTAAGTTGTTTAGAATAATATAGATTTGTTATTCTAAGCATCTTGAAATCATCTTTGCATCGTCATCCATAACCACCCATTTTGAACCTCTTTATCATGAGATCGACCCTCAAATCGAATCTTTTCGCTCGATCTCTCGAGGGGGAAATGTACCAGTGTACTTTTCGCTGGGGCATCCGAAAAATCAGAATTTTTTTGATTTCGATCAGTCAAATTAAAGCATTATGCATATTCATCGCTCAATAAATAAATCAAATGCATCACATCCATTCACCTAGTAAATCAGGTTCTTATCATCAAAAGCTCACATCATAGTTTAATTAAATAAATCAAGCTTTATTTAATTAAAATCTCAAACATGCATCTTCCATCCTTTTCTGATTTAAATAAAACAAATATTTAAGTCTTAAAAGTCAAAATCATCTAATCAGCATTAAATCAGCATAATCATCATCTATTTAATCTAACCCTGATTAAATACTCACCCACTTGCATTCTCTAGATTTGGCCACTTGCACATGAAATTGCATTTAATTGATTTATCAAAATTATTTATTTTCAACTTGGCATAAAGGGAGAATATTCTCCAAGTTTGAATCTCCCCCCAAGTGGACATGTACACCCAACAGAGCATTTATGAGGCCTTACATGTCTCTTACATGTCCCCTTCCAAAGGTTAAACTCAACATTCATTGCAAATTTGAATTCAAATTTTCCCTCTCATGGGCACTCTTCCCAATTGCACAACCATTAGCCTATCATCACTTGACAAGTGGTATTTTCCTATTGGCCTGTTTCTTTGTCCCACATTGGTCTCTCTTCAACATTCAACATTTAAAAATCTTTAAATACAAGCTTCATCTTTGAGCAAATCCTCCACAATCTTTATGCAAAGTCACTCTCTTGGTTTGAGAACTGATTTTGTTCATCATCACTCTACCATCTTCATAGCATTTTCATCTTAAGCTTTGATCAAGGATTGGGAAAGGGTCACTAGCACATGTGACACCAATCCACTATGGGATAGGTTTAATGTCATGTTTTTGTATGCTTTTATTTGGTTTCCCTTGTTTCATTTATGGCATGATTAACATGGCTTATTATTCCATAGGGATGTTGAAATATTGCTGTATTTTAAACTAACCATATACAGATTTTAGCATCCACAGATCCTATGGAAAAGGACGTTTGAAATTGACTCCGATCTTTTGATGCTTTTGGCTTTTGTTTATCATTTGAGCTCCCTATCATCACTTGTCATGGTCACCTTGATCCATCATATCATGGTGTGATTTGACTAGTCAACATAGGGGTGTATTTTGATCTTTTCTGTCTTCTCATTTGTCCCACGTAGTACCCACCAAGATCCCTGATGTCTTGTGTTACATTGGGGCATCCTTGTGTGCTTGTGGTTATCCCAATACCTAGTCCGACCAAGGTCACCATGACTTTGGGGTGTTGGGATAGCCTTCTTGTTTGTTATGTTTGTTTTATGCATTAGACACGAATCCGCCTTGGTTCTTCATACCTTGGTGTCTTGTTTCTTATGCTATAGCAAAAATCAGTGCTTCGACAACGGCAAATTGCATTTGGATTTCATTTCCTCTTCATCCTCTCGTCTATCCAAGTGCCCCCCATCCCTTCGTCTTTCATCATACTCCCCTCCCAATCTTCCATTACATTCCATCATATTTTTCAGCTCCCCTTGCATCCTCTCATCCATTTCGAGAGCCCACCTGTGTTCTCTTGAACCCACATGTCCTCTCAAGGGGGCATCCTTCATCCCTAATTTTCATCATCTTTTTCCCTTCCTAATCATTCAAAGGAATGACTGGGCCATCTTTCCCAATCTAACCATCTTCTTCTAGGTTCTATGTTTTAATGATCTTTGAAATGATGCTACTTCGTAACACCATCTCAAAGAGGGGCAAAATGTGGACATCTAAATTTGGACACTTAATTTATCCAAATTCATCCCCTTTCATCTTATTTTTGTTAATTAAGTAATACTGCTATTATTTAATTAATATCTTTAATTCTGCCAAATCCCTAAAGTATTTAGTCAATAATACCTTATCTCTTTAATCCTCTTTTCATCAAGTGAATTAAATAAACATGTTATTTATTTAATCCCCTTTATGTCACATTCTCCATCTTTTATTATCTAATCTTAATCCTTCTTCTAATCCCATCATTAGGATGTGCACATGCCTAATCCTTGATTAGGATGTGTCACATCCTCCAACTTTTGCAAGTTGGCCTCTAATCTCTCTTAGCCACCTAACCCTCCTCTAATCCTTCATTACTCTTCCCCATGTGATCTTTGACTTGTCACATCAAGTCACATGTGAAATCTAACTCTCTCCTAATCTTCATTAATCAGTCTAATCAAGTACTTGCACAATCCTAATCACTTAATTGAGTCAACCCTATTAAATGCTTTTCTTTTTTGACAAGGCATCTCCCTTCCCTATGTGAATTTTTAATTCACCTTTTAATCCCCCAATGCATTTAAGGAATTTCAAATTCCTTCTCTCATCCCCATAAGGATATTTGAAGAATTTTTAATTCCCACTTGTCCTCTCACCCACATGGGACAAGGACATCCTTTATGAGGATATCTTGACCAAAATCCCAAGGTACTTTGTAACCCCCCTCCATGTCATGTACTTCTCTTCCATCTCATCTCCACCTCATCTTTCTTAAGCCTCTCCCCAAGCCATATGTTAAGATGTGAGGGCTTGTGAGTTCTCAACTCACCTTGGCCCTACATCTTGATCTTTGGTGGCTCAATCTTGGCCATCCATTTCCCCTAGAGATTTCCAAAATCTCTATAAATACCCCCTCTTTTCTCTCATTTTGAGGGAGATCATTTTGCTAGCCAAACTCTTGTAATTTTATTTCTCAAACTACACTTAGCCATTTTCATGTTTTCATTCACTTGCACTCATCCTCACAACATCATTTAGCTTGCATCTTGTGCCATCCAAGGAGCATACACATCAAATATCGAAGGGTCAACCAAATGATCGATTCGAGACAAGGTATAATGTTCCATTTGTTGCTTTTATCTTGTGTTGTTTCCAACTTAGGCTAATCTTGATGTGTAGGTTGTTTTGGTGTTTATTCACACTCTTTTACTTGCTGCTCATTTTCTAACGCTCACATTCGACCTATCACAGTACCATACAATAAACGTCTCCCAAGAAAGAAACCCTAAGTGAACATTAATTGAACCCTAATTGTAGATTCATAACTCTAATCATAACCCTAAGGGAACACTTATTGAATAGTAGTCCTAATTGTACCATAACCCTAACTTTGAACTATAGTTGAACTCTAATCGTAACCCTAACACTAATTCTTATCCTAATTGAACCTTAACCCCAACCCTAATCTAGTTAACTTTTTTTTATAAAATTGTAGCAAGCCCATCTATACTTGGAGAATTATCCTTTTCATATATTCTAATATCCTTTACAATCTCATCCTTGGAGATATCTCTAGTAGGCCAATCATTGTATTCCTCTTTGATTTTCCTAGGGATGACTTGTGCATAATGATCTTGGGATCTTTTATAGTCCACATTGCTATCTTCAACAAAGAAAATATTTTAATAGAAAGATCAAAATTCATTTATAACCAAAGAAAGACCATTTATATGTTGATTATTCACCTAGATTGATCCAATTTCTTCCCTAGCATTTTTCTCCTTTATATAATTAAAGAAGAAATCAAAGCCTTTATCTCCATTTTTTAGCCAATTTATTTTTGTATACCTTGGAATTCCTACAGCTCTAAATGTGCAAATCTAACTAAGAATGAAAGAATAACAAAATACCAAGGACACTTCAAGATTAGCCAAAAGAGTGATACAACGAAAATGAATGCAAATAAAATGAAACACAAACACTTTTACCTCCCTTGTTGTTGATACCTCTTTGATTGGCCCTTGTTTAGATTGGTTGTGTGCTCCTTAGATGATTGTTTGAATGACTATATGCAAGATTCAATATGCAAGATGATGAGCAAAGATGGCTAAATGATTGAAAAGGCTTGAGGATTCAAATGGACAGCATGTAGTTATGAGAGTGCAAAGTGTTTGAGAAGGAAAATTGGCAGCATAAGGTTGCTCCAAATGAAGTGTGTTCTCCAAATGCCTTTGAGGAGGGGGGTATTTATAGGAGAATTTGAATTCTCTAGAGAATTCAACGGTCAAGATTGCTCCAACAAGGCCAAGATGAAGGGCTATGGTGGGTTGAGAACCCACAAGCCCTCACATCTTGACATGTGGAGGGTGAAGTGGACAAGGGGGGATGAGATGGAGATGAGGTGTTAAGAAGGTACATAAGGTGGAAAAGGGCATGCACCTTGGGGAGTGAGGAAATTTCCACAAAAAGGAGTTTCTTGTTCCTAAGTGGGAGTGAAAGAGACATTTGAGGAATTTTGGAATTCCTCAAAAATCTACATGGGAAAATGAAAGGTGGTTGGGGGTATAAATGTGAATTAAAAATTCACATTCCTAGGATGATCTAGAGGGTAAAAGGTGGGCTCAAAGGTGGGACTTGGTCACATGTGGGAGATTGTGACAGGTCAAGGTTCCTAGAAGCTTGGAAGGATGGAATGTGAATTAAAATTTACATATAAAAGGGGAATCTAGGAAGAATAAAATGAATTAAAAATTCCTTGAGAGGTTGATTAGGCTAGTTAATGAAGGATTAGAGGAGGGTTCGATGGCTAAGAGATATTAGAGGCCAACTTGCAAAAGTTGGAGGGTGTGACACATCCTAATCAAGGATTAGGCATGTGCACATCATATGAAAAGATGAAATGGATTAGGATTATATGAAAATGACATGAGGAATTAAATAAATGTAATATTTATTTAATTTATTTGACAAAGAGGATTAGGAGGGTAGGTATTTAATTATTAATTAAATACCTTAGGGAGTTGTGAGATAAAGATATTAATTAAATAATACTAATATTACTTAATTAACTTTCAGGATAAGAAGGATGTTTAGGCGAAAGTGATAAATTTGGATAAATTAAGTGTGGAAATTTGGATGTCTACATTTCCCTCTTTGGCAGAGATGGTGTTACAGTAGCATCATTTCAAGAAATATTAAACTATATAGAACCTAGAAGAAGATGGTTAGATTGGAAAAGATGCCCCAGTCATCCAAAGGAGTGACTGGGAAGGGAAAAAGAAAATGATGGAAATTAGGGATGAAGGATGCCCCCTCGAGAGGACATGCGGGTTCAAGAAAACACGGGTGGGCTCTCGAAATAGATGATGTGATGCAAGGGGAGATGAGGAAGATGATGCAAGGTGATGGGAAGAGGATGCAAGGTGATGGGAAGAGGGAAGGAGAAGCGATAGGAGATGGATGAAGCACAAATGAATTTCAAAAGGTGATGTTGCCCCAGTCAAGGTACAAGCCAAAATGGGTTGATGATGGATGGAGGGTTGTCAATGAGGGAATGAAGGATCCCAAAACAACACGAGGATAGGGAAGGATACATCCCACTAAGTGGTATTGATGAGGGAAGGATACATCCCAAAACACCACTAAAGGATAGGGAAGAATACCTCCCGATGATGATGATGAAAGTGTTGTTGATGAGGGAAGGATACATCCCAAAACAACACCAAAGGGATAGGGAAGAATACTGCCCGATGATGATGATGATGATGAAAGTGTTGTTGATGAGGGAAGGATACATCCCAAAACAACACCAAAGGGATAAGGAATGATACTAATGGATGATGATGATGATGACGGGTCAAGGCTGGTAACAAGACTGGGGAGAAGACCACGGATTTGATTAGGTGAGTTGTGCGAGATTGAACAGATAAGGAGAAGATTGATTTGTGAGATTGAAGATTTGGTTCGATATCAGAAGATTTGGACTGTAGATGGACGAAAGCTCAGATGAGGGGTTTGGTTAAGCTCAGATTGGGATGAGATTAAAGCTCAGATGAGGATTGGATTGAAGACTAGAATGGTTGAAGGATATTATTGGATTGATTCTACACCGAGTTCCGGAGTTTAAAAGGGCATAAGATGTTGACAAGCAGATTTTTCCCGATTTGGCAATTTTCAAAAATTGTCAAATTTTGCCATTTTAGGAAACCTCATGGATAGACTTTTGGGAGTCCCAATTTTTTTTCAGAAATACCCATTGGGGAGATAGGATGAATTGCCAACTAACATCCCAAATTCGAGATATGCATTTTGAGTTATGAGTGAAAACAATTTTTCAAAATGTTGGAGAAAAACACTAAATTGGGATTTTGAGGGTCAAGATGAAACTTTGAGGCCCCAAAAATGGGTCAAAATGGGTTCCAACAACTTTCAAAGAGACCAGTTGGAAATCCACTCGTTATCGCATAACGCAACTACCCGTCAAATTTCAGCTCAAACGGACACCCGAGTCAAAAGTTATGGCCTCCGAAAGTGTCGGTGTAAAAATCAAAAATCGATTTTGAAAAATCGAAGATATGGGTTTTGTTTGTGGAGGAAAATGAGGAACTGGGTCAAAATCAGTTTGGAAAAAAAAATCCAAATTAAGCAAAAAATTGGGGG
>VDFB02179653.1:0-19838 GCA_007258455.2 Sequoia sempervirens
TCTTTGTTGATAGGAACATTAAGTTATGTATTTTGAGATGGTATTTTTCTTTTTTAATTATGTTTATGTGATAGATGTGTCTTGTAAATGCTTTAGGTTTATGATTTGAGTTCTCGGTTTTTTATTTTTTTTTAGTTTATTTGGTTAATTCATTATATTATTGTTTGTTTTAATACAAAATATTAATTATATAAAGTAAAAGTACTTAAAATGATTGGTCAATATTAAAATTTTGTTTTAAAATTTTGTCTATTTTATATTTTAAATATATACAAAACAAGGAAAAATCAAATCAATAATAGAAATAATTCACAAAATTTATGTACCACAACATTCAAATTTAATTAATTATTAATTTTTGCCTAGTAGTCAACTACCTAATGTTCCCAAGCTAACTACATCCATTAGTGTCCATTTCTACTTGATCAAAGTTACCCAAACACTTTCCAACCATTGACAAGCTTTCAAGTAGAGGCAATTGAGCTCCCCACATCCTTCAATGGTAATCCTTTGCAAACAACTTGCAATTTTTTTTTTGAGTTATTACTAAAGCTTTGGACAATTCCAAATAGTTACTAATTAAAGCTTTAATAAATCACATGTCCTTGATACTATTTTCAAACTCTTACAATCATTTAACTAGAAATTGTCCAGTGTGATTGACTCATCAAGTGTTAATACTCTTCAATCAACTCAGACCCACTAGAAACAATTCAAGTTTTGGGTCTTCTTTCCTGCTAGTAATGAAATATATCACATAGTTCTTCCATCTATCATGAATCTTGTCTTCTTATTGATTTGATACCAAACTGATGCAATGAGATTGTTCCTTAGTTTAAAAAATGAAACATTCACAATCTTCACAAAACATAATAGATAGAAATTGAAGGCATCCATGATATAAAAAATAGAAAAATATGAGGAACACCTTCTCAGTTACACTATGTAGGTCTTGAGATCAATTTTCTCCATCTAGATTGACTTGGCAACTTATCATTTTAGATATAATTTGTTTCCTCAAGAGGTTATAAGGGGTGCTCACCCTATTAAAGAGCTAAGCTTCGAGCCACTAGGCTAACTTGTCGATTCCTGTTAGTGAAAAAATACACATTCTTAGTTACACCATTTCAGAAAATACCCAACAATAACATACATTTATAGATAAGAAGCTTACATAGGTCCCCTCTCGCTCTACTAAAAATAATTAAATCACTCCCCAATCTATCCCTCATAATATATTGCACTAATTGTTACATATCTTCGAGCTAAAATCCTTTCCTCACTCACAAGAAACAATGTCCTAACTTAATTCTAACTCTACATTTTTAACATGCATGTAACGATTGTTCCCTCAAAATGCTAAGCTATTACAAACCAATTCTAAATTTAGAAAATATAGTTTGTCTACCCAAGGAATCAATTTGCATCATCATGGATTGCATTAACCTATGCCATTTATCATTAGTTGAAAGAGGTTTTCTTAAGACATCCCTTTGAACCTCGTAGCCGACTACATGATCTTCCTCTCTTGCCATTAACTAAAATAAACAAACAACATTAGCTTTACAAATATTATTTTCAAATTCGCAGGGTTGAAGCCTTCAAAATTTGCTTACATTTGACCTTCCTAATCCAAGATAGAAGTTTTGTAACACAATATAGACAACCATCCAATGATAGAAAAGTGGGTAATTGTTAGATGTTATTGCAATTGTCCTCTACATGTAGCCCCATGATTGGTGCACTAGTAATACATGCCACACAAAATTGACAATGCATGTCATAACTTGTAGAAATTTTTTCAATCTTTGCAAAAGTATCTTATGTTCTTTCTCCATCCAAAAAAAATGCAAAAAAATTTAGAAGCTTGCTTTAATTTTTATCCAACCTAATCTATGGTATTGAAAGATTTTCCTTTCATTTTATAAATTTGTAAAATCATTTAATTAAATTATATGAACAAATAAAAAATTCTTACAAATATAAAACAATTTTAATAAATAAGAAAGTATTAAGACTGAAAATATATTTGGTTGCACAGTTTCCATAAAGATTAATATCCAATTCGATCAGCCAAAAAACCTAAACCGCCTCATTTACATAAGGACTAAAAAGACAACTTTCCAAATCGTTTATTATGTATTAAAAAACACAGAAGCATTGAAAAAAATTACAACACGACAAAGCCAAAACTATCTCAAAAACTGTAAGTATAGTACAAAACTGTGATTTTGTCATCCAAATCATCTATCTAATCTATAAAAACGTCGGAGTTAGTCACCATGTAAAAACGACCAAATTGCTTATAAAGAATACATATGAATCTACAGTAACTGTCTTTCTGTTCTCGCCAAGTGATATGAAGGGGAATAAAATGAAGCCATGAAATTTATTAAAGGGTACAGCAGGCCTCAGGCAGGAGGATAGGTGGTGAGATATGGCGTTCGAAGCAACTTCCTTTATCGTTCTTGTTGTAGCACTGGCCATGTATGTTCTTGAATCATTTTCTGTTACATAATTTGGAATGTTTGTGAAATCTTCTTTATCATAGTTTGTATTAAATACTATGTTCTTGAATCACTTTCTATAACATAATTTAGAAACGGTAAAATGCCTTCACCAGTAGCAGATGAGTTGTGGTCAAGGCACTGACCGTTTCAGTGGAAACCCCATCTCTGCACTACCAGTTGATGCGTCGATCACAACACAACTAAAAATGTTGATCACAATACACATGCCTTTTAAGCTTGCTCTTACAACATCCATGTTCTTGTTTTGCAGACCACTACAATAGCGGGTATTGAAACATCAGCTGCGACTATCGAATGGGCACTGTCAGCTCTGATACAGAACCCAAACATATTGGGAAAAGCTCATCAAGAGCTCGACACACATGTTGGAAAAGACTGATTAATGGAGGAATCAGATACTCACAAGCTGAAATATTTGCAAGAAATTTAGAAAGAAATTTAGAGTCTCCATCTAGAGGTACCTCTTCTGGTTCCTCATGAATCCAACAAGGCCTGCAATGTTGGAGGATATCATGTTTAGTAAAATAAAGCATATAAAGTCTTTTAACAAGTTTGTCAAGTTAATCACTTATTTTTTCATTATCAAATTTTTAAAGTGACAAGTGTATATATATTCTCTGCTTTTGTGAAAAAAATTTGACTACATGGATATTGACATGATTTATGGTACATAGTGGATTACAACATTATGAGTGGACTTACATTTTAACTAGAACTTTTCCCTTCGCTAAGCTACCAAGGGGATCTAGTCCATAAAATCCAGCAAGGATCAAACTAGCCCAATTGTACCTCAAGGGAAACTGAACTTGGTCAATATATAATCAAGGAACATACCATCATCATTATCAATTGAGCTACAACCCAAGTCCATATTCTCACTATTTTAAATGGTAAGACATACATGTGAGAAAAACTCTTGTATGTTATGTTATGGATATGATTCAAGCATATGTTTACTCAAAATTTGGAAATTTTAATAAAACTAAATCATTCATAAAGGGAGGGACATCTAATGATAAAATTAAATTGAAAAAAACACTTTAATGATTTAAGAGTGGTGGGGGATGTACAAAATATAGTAGGTTGATTCCTCAATCATATGGGAAAAATTCAAACATCTAGCCATATGCAAAAGAATACATGTGGATAAAAACATAAGAAATAAACATGCATTTGAAAACTATAAAATGAGATCTATGATGATCCAAAAGAATCTCTATATGACCATCACCATTCATGGTAAATATCTTTTAAAAATTTATAAGCAAACAAGATGAATCCATATATTGTATTCAAAGATTTTTTTCAAACACTATTTTACATATTTCTGTTAATCTCAATGAGGATTAACTAATCATACAATAGTATGATAACTAGTGTAGCATTGGAAATAAGTATGGCATGCATATCTCTTTCAAATGCATATAGCTAAATATTGAGACACTTATATCATGCAGAAGCCTCTACATTCTATATGTTCTTTGACTTATAGCATGTGTAGGCATGATAAAATTACATTGAACAAGGATTGATGTCATAAAATAAGCTTGATAAATGACACAAAAGTAAATAAAACAATGCAAAGATAATTGACCAACCAACCATTATTACAATATTTTTCATGCATATATGGAATTACATAGTCATCCAATAACATGGTGGGAATGCATATAATCTTGAGTTCCAAGTTAGCTCAAATAATGTGATATTACTCATATTTGTAGGTAGGAAAGAGTACTTACATGGAGAAGAATATTTTCCTTCTATTACTTTGAGGTATTTGAAATTATGGGATAAAGAATTCTTTGTTCATTGAAGTTGGAAGTAGGTAATCAAGTCATAGGCCTACAAAGGTGTGAAAACCTATTCTTTCATATTTGAAATCATCACAACCACACCCTAAAGTTATATTACAATACTATCCACAAAGATATTTCACACAAATACATATTTCCATGGTCTATTATTATACTTGCATATGAATTTCACATCCCATGGGATTAATTATGTACCTATAGGAGCACTAAATTCCTTCCCATAGATACACTAGGTTGAGAGTCTAAATTTTGTTAAAAAATAGAGTTGTAGGGTGACATAAAATTATTACATCTTACAACTTGAAACTTTAGGGATAAAGTTTCCAAAATGACTATGTTGCAATATTGCAAGCTTATGAAATACACATACAAGTTATTTACAAAATTTCAAGAGAGTTCACAAGTCTAAGAAATATATATGTAGAGGATTTAGGAACTTAAGATGTAGGTATAAATGCCACAAGGAGGGGCATACATATTTATCAATATAAGTATGGTCATTTTATCAACTTGAGTTATAAAATATAAATTTCTAAGGGAGGGAAAACATTAATTGGATATAGAAATGCGAGGAAATGAGAATTAGAAGTAGGTACATAGAGCTAAGAACATGGTCTAAAATTCTAGGAAGCATGACTATATTAGGACCATGAAGTTGTGTGATTGTGATGTAGACATATATATTGCATAGACAGTGACACTTTTTTGAACTTTAAAGTAGAATAAAGTTGTAGATTTTAGAGGCAAGTGACTAGGTTTCACACTTTGCAAGTGATGTGTAAAGATATAGATGATTTTTATGCCACATCAAATATAGCTCTGACAAAGTTCTAGGGTAGAGGAGCACTAGTTCAATTCATCAATAAAAGAGTATGAAAAGTCCACTATAAAATGAATTTATGGGGTAAAAAACCGAGAAGAAAAGTAGCAATTTGCATGAGATGTGAAAATTTTCACATGAAATTCATTTATTATTAAGTGAAACTATTGTAAATGTAGGTATTAGAGGAAAAGAGGATTCTCTATCCTATACAATGCAAAAGATAAATAAAAATTTTACAAGTTCATGGATAGTTATGAGTTACAATATTTGAAGAATTATGGTGAAAGCTACAAATAAAATTTTTACTATAAACACTATAATAATTCCTAGAATCATCACCATAACATCCATTAACCATTTATCACATCACTCATTTACTAATTATGTATTACTTTTAATCATTTATCATTTATATATCTTTATTTACTATTTATTATTTATCACATCATTAATCATTAATCATCAATTATCATATCAATAACTAATTATTACCATTATTCATCAATTCACCATTTTCCATATTTGTGGATTTAATTAAATAATATTTTATTATTTAATTAAATGAGAGCAAACTATCCATTTTTAATAGATAAAATTTATATCTTCACCTCATTAGTCAACTCATTCTTCAAATTAGTAATTTCCTCATAAGAAAATATTAAATAAATATATACTTATTATATTCTCACAACTTAACTCAATCTTTGAATTAGAAAATTCTTCTCTTCTCACTACTTAACTTCATCTTCACTCATTATTCAACTTTGTTTTCAAATGAAAACCTCATTCTCTCATTTTTCGTATTTATTAGATTAAATAATTCATTATTATCCTCCAATGTGTTTGAAATAGTAAATTTGTAATTTCTATTGATTTGAATCCATAGTCAATTTAGTTAACTCAAGTCTTTGATCTTCTCTTCATCCATGCATTTGATATTTCTTAATGAATCTATAAATAGGATCATTCCTTCATTATTTTAAAGAAGAATAATTATTTATACAAATTGACTCTCTTGAAATAAAGTGTAAAATCTATTGAAATATATTGTAAATCGAGCATAATGTTATGATGTTGAGTTGTATCCACATTCCTAAATAGCAACTCGATATAATAATCTTAGTTTGAAGTTTCCATTGACTTTGATATACTTAGGATTTGATTTCTCTTTTGTATTTTAATTTCTCTTTGTTTGCTAAGTTTATATTTAATTGCATACATTATGGTGAACCTAACATGAGCATGCTAACTTTTAGTCTAATCTTGGTGTATATGAGTGTTTGGTGTTTCTTATCTCAAATGTTGTATGGGATTCTAAGAGGATTTGAAAGTCAAGTTTTCATAGGAGTCTCTTAGTGCAAGATGGATATTATAGTTATGTTTGAAATGGTTTAGAAATAAATTTTAATAGATAACATTTTATATTTTCATGTAGGATAGTATTTTAAAAAAATAATAATTTGAGCACTTTCTTATATAATCCATACATTTGTATAGATTTTACTTTTAGAGTTCTATATTTTAATGCTTGCACATGTTAAATTCTCTTAATAATTAATTGTATTTATCTACTATTTAAATCTTTCATTCATAGAGGTTAATTATTTGGCTAAGACCCTTGCCTTCTTTTCAATCCATAAAATAAAGTAACGACACTTCAAAATAGCATAACTATTTTCTTGTGTATTATATTTTAGGTTTTTAGGCATTAAAAGGGTGACTTAGAGAAATTTAATGTGCATAAGGTCTTTTTATAGGTTCTGCATAGATCTTCAAGTATAATTGTTTGAAGTTAGCCATTACTTTCCATCTTTAAATGTGCAATTTGATGTTATTTTTTAAATTGCACAAAAAACCATGAAGAATATTACAATAAATTTATTTTTCTATATGTTTGTTTGTGTGAAATTTCCTCATCTTAGACTTTACAATTTTGGATGTATGCCAATCTATCAGGGCATTGGCAATGCTCTAGGTAGAATCTTGGAAGTGGGCATGACTTCTAGGAGCTTTACTTGCACCTCTTTTGCATAAATCTTGGTGGAATTTGATCTGCTAATGTTTTTACCAAGTGAGTTTGCTTTACAAGTTAATGACTATTCTTGGTCCCAATTGATTGATTTTGAGGGCATTCCCTTTTGATGTAGTTGTTACTTCACTACTAGGCATTTGGCTTCAACTTTTTCTCATTGTTTACATAAGCATTCTTCTTCAACTTGGTGGAAAAATCCTCCTCCTAACTATCTTATAGTGCATCTTAAAGATTTGATAGATAATTAACGGGATTCCTAAAACATCACCCTCTAGGACTAACACGTCTCTTCTAAAATTTTGGCTAATGTTCTTGAAGCTCAACAATGTATTTTAACTATTTTTATTCTTCCTTCAACTTTAGATTGTTATTTGATTGTTCCCGAGATGGTTTCTTTCCAAGCATATGGTAAAGAAGATATGCATCATAAATATGATAAAATTGATGCACAAAGTGATATACACACAAATGATAAGGTACATAGAGTGAGTAGTGCACAAGTATTTTTTGACTTATAAACCATGCAAGAAGGATGCTCACAAAGAGATTATATATATTTCCATCTTATGATGACCCTCATTTTGACATTGTAGAGAATGAGACAATTAGACCTACTCATGAAGATAGCCATGAATCCATTCAGAAAAAAACAAGCTTAATTTTGTCAAGGAAGTCATGGTGTAGGTAGTGTACAAGAAAAAAACTGTATAAATATATGCAAGTACCGTGCTTACAAACTCAAATTATGATGATGAATTTAAGACACATTGTGTAATTATTCTTGGTGGTGCTATAGAAGGTCATATTAGCATTGTCTCTCAACCTAGTGTGGATCTCTTTCATTTTGATGGTGCTCTTTTACATGCCTCTATTAATTGTTTTATGATTATTAGACTAACTAGTTGTAAAATAAACTAATGATTAATAGGGAAGATGTTTATGCTGAGATTACATCTACTCATGATCATGTGGATGAAGATGATAATGATGACTTAGATCTAGATAGTCTTGATGAAATGGATGAACATGACATAATTGATTCTAATTTGCTTACCTTTTATGAACAAATTTCACATATTTTATATATTTTGACTATTGAAGCATGGTTAAGCTTTCAAGATGATCAAGGCAAATCTCATACATTGATTGTGTTTGTGCTTAGGTGTCTTTTGCTTGGTGTCAAGGAAATAGTCCTTGACACCTTTCCCTATCTTCTTGGGTGGTTAGGAGTCTCACCCTATCTTTGGGTTTGACCTCCTATCATATCCTATCTTTGGGTTTGCTATCCCATCCTATCCACCTTTGGTGGATCTTGGTTCCTTCTCCTTGCCTATTTAAGCAAGGCTCATTGTAATTTCTTAATCATTTCTTGACTATCTATTTTGGCTTTTAGTGTGTGCTTTGTAGAAGTTATTGTTTTCATTTGCTGATCTTGGCTATCATTCTTTCATGGTATCAAAGCTATGCAAGTGAAAAGCTTCTCATTTTTTAGCATAATCAAGCACTCAGCCATTTCAAGATTCATTTTTCAATTTTTTTACAATTAGGAGACTGTACTAATCTATTTTGTGCAGAAAAGTTGTAAAAAATTGAAATTTTTTTTAGCAGAAGGTCTTTCAACCCTCTGCCTTTCTACCGCCAATGGTGAAATGATATTGTATTTTGTGAGATTCGATATTGTATGTTGTGGAAAGCTTTTGTGGATCTGCATTGTCTTCATGTAGCTCACAGCGGAGTACCTGCGCCAAATACAAAGACCCTTGTTCTTGCGCATGAGACCCTCACGTGGCTACTTGAGAGTCTAATCTGTCGTCCCCACCATCCAGTGCCTTGCAAACTCAATTCTTGCATTGGATCTATCAAGAGTTAGGAGGCGGGGATGAGAGAAAGGAGAAGTATCTGGCTTATAGAAAGATGGTAGAAGCTAAGAAGAAGAATAACCCCCAGTATGACCCTCTTCCAAACATACATGGTGATTTCAATAAAGCTATGCATGTTATGGACAATTTTGAGAATGTTGTTGGTGTTTTGAGAGAATGGCGGGAGGTTCCAAATAAAGGAAAGGCAATGGTGGTTGAAGAAAGTGTTGAAGTGACTTTAGAAGAAAGACCTCCATATCAACCACCCAAACAGTTGAGGATTTATTCTAGGAAGAAGAAAGTAGCAAGTGAGGAAAGGAGCTCAATAGCCCCAGTCACCTCTGAAGATCCAAAAGCAGACTTCCCAAGAGTGTAGTGCCAATTCCTCCTATACAGGCCTCTTTTCCTATAATTGATCTTGATTCACCTCCTACAAGTTTTGCCCCTCCTGAGAAACCACCTCAAAATAAGCAAAGAACTGAATCAAGAGGAGTGGTTGATTATTCTAACACCAATGAAGATGATATCTATGTCACCCTTGAGGAAATGCATATAGGAATGCCTCCTCATGAAGGAGCAATTGCTTCAAGTTCAAGATAGAGCATCCTCGGATTAGGGAAGCTTGACATTTGTGGATTGAATACTGCAAATGACTTCAGGGTGGAGGCTAGCAAAGAGTTTATGGAAGATGATTCCTTCATTGAAACCTCGGCATTCCAGGATTTATGGTGGAAATCCAAGACTGCAGACTATGCAAAGAAGGTTTCCATTGAAAGAAGCTTACACCCTGAACTGCCTAAAAATGTTATTCAGGAAAATGTAAGAAGCATTATGAGAAATGAGTTTAAAGATATTAATTCCCAAGAAGGTAGAGAGCTTATAAAGAAGAGTGGTGTGTTTCTATTGCCACAATGGAGTATTTATGATGCTATTGTTTTGGATGCCATAAGAAGGGATGAAAGGCCTCTCGTACAAACATATGAAGAACTAGAAATGGCACTTCGAGGTTCAGCTTTCAACGAGGATTGGGATGCATTGGCGATATGGTCACTATCTTCAGCATCTAGGAAACCAGCCCTAGAAGAGCCATCAAAACTTAGTGGACAACTTCTTGTAAAAAGAGTTGTTGATACTCTAGCTTTGGAAGTAGCAAACATGGTTGTTAATGTTGCCAGGTTTACCCGGTCAATTGTGGAGGGTCTCACCTTGGAAAGAGATAATCTCATAGTCAAATATAGAGAACTCCTAGATGACTATGACAGCAGCCAATAGAAAGTGGCTACACTAGAAATTGAATTGGCATTCTATAAACAAAGAGAGGAAATACAGAGAGAACAGGTTCAGTCTAGCTCAAGCCACCCACCTTCAGCTTCTCCAATGACATATGTGCAGCATTCATTTCATAGCCAGGCATTAGCAATAGTACCATATGGTCAGGGACAAGAATCAATTGCATAGGCAGAAATAAGTAGACCAAGCTCTAGTTCATCTGATAGAGATCAATTGCTTCTGCAAATTGAGACATATAAGAAATTGCTAGAGAAATCTCAGGACACAATGTATGAGAACATTTCAAAAGTGTTATGCACTACTTTAAAGCATCTAAATGAGAAGATTTAGGATAGACTCAACAGCATGCATGACAACTATACTTTGATGGTGCATGCAGTGAGATTGTCCCAAAGAGATAAGGTGTTGGCCATACCAACCTTGAGTAAATGGGTCCCAAGAGTTGAGAGATTGAAGTTGATATTAGTGGGAGTTGGCTAGCATGAAGATAGGTACCCTCAAGTGCTTCCAGTTTGAGTTTGTGTGTGAGTTAAGCGAGTAGAAGTTTCAGGGATATGCAGCCCCATTGGAGCAAAAGATAATAGAGTTGATAGCTCAATATAACCACACTGATTTTTCACCACTACTAGATATTGAGGTGGCCAATTATGAAGTGAAACCATTACAGATGTGGAAGAGGGAACTGGATGAAGTTATTGATTCCCAGGCAGATAAAATTTGCAAAGAAGTTAATGTCTTCAATAATACTCTAGGGAGGTTAACATTTCTTATCAACTTTTTAGAGGATTTTGATAGGGAATCTAATGCAGTAGTAACCAAGTACTCCCCTTATAGGAAAGCCATGGATAAAATTATGGATTTTGATTGGTTGTATGAGGAAGAGTATGAAGTATGGGGAAGGTTGTATGTTGGAAGTTTTGGTTTTTCAAACATATACTGGGTCATGTATTGTATAGGTTTGGCCTCAGAGGTTACAAAGTTAAAACGTATGTTTCACAAGGAAGTATCGGTTGTTGATGATGTGGAGTGTTGATTGAGATGCTAACTCACCTATGGTCTACATCATTTTGTCATTTTGCTCGATAAATTGGATGCATTCCTTTGACATGTGCTTTTGAAAAGGAAAAGTTGCTCTTTATTGTGAATGTAAATATTATGTCTTATGTGTATTCCCTCCATTCTTTGACGTTTGCAAATATAACTAAATTTAGGAATATACCTTCGAGCGGTCCAATTGATGTGTGACATGTGTACATTTGGCTTGTGGTTTGTTTTTCTCCCTTATTCTATAAAAGGGATTTTAGGGCCATTTGTGCGGTTCTTTTGTTGAAATTCTGGAGCTACATTGAGAGAATTTAAAAACACAGAGCAGATATGTTGAGTCTTTATCTTATGCTTTGAGTCTAGACAATAAGTTTAGTTAAATGTATAGTTTCTGAGTATATTTGAATGATAATGGAGATTTTCTGAGTCTATAGTCTCTCCATTATGGTTTTTGTATTAGAATCATTAATGAAAATGTTGATCAATGATCATTTCATTAATTGTCATCGTGTTATAGTTTGATATGTGATCTGGTTTTGGCTCTTGTTTAAAGAATGAGTTAAAATGCTTGAATTAGATCATGAGCTTGTGTATAAAGTCATTTGGATTTGATAAGTAGTCTTTAGTGCTCAGTCATTGATTTGTGAATTACAAGGTGATATCACTAGATCATAATTTCTCGGGATTAAACATGCCTTATGTTTTAATTTGCACAGACTCCTAGCCCATAGATAATGGCACTAATCTTTAACCCATTGACCCTTTCTTGTGGAACTTGAGAGAAATATTTTAAAATAATCATTGACCTGCCTGTTGTTCATTGTTTTTTTACATTCTCAACTTAAGATGCATAATTAACTCAAAGAATTTCCATCTTTGTGAGTGATTTCATCTTATTTGCTATTAATGAGAATCAGTCTGCCTTGATTTACAAAGTATGTATAAATTGTTGAAATGAGTCATATATTTTGCATTGTGGGAATACACTCTCGGGTCTGGCAAAACCCGAAGTGTAGGAGATAAAATAATATACATTTTATCTCATTTGTTGGCCACTTGTCTAGCAGGTATTCGAGAATTGGGTTTGGAAAACTCATAGGTACTTGCTAAGGCCTACTTGGATCGTTAAAATTAAGCAACAGGGATCCCATTTCCTAATGAAATGGGAGAAAGATAGGTGCATCACATATTCAATCATCCCATTTTAATATAACCAACCTATTTTTCTATGTTTCATTTCCTTAATTACCTGACAATTAAACACCACAAGTCAACCTTTGCAATTTAAATTTAGAGCACAAAATGCCACCAAAAACATATTGAAAATTGGGTCCCGAGACTTAAGGGGGGCACATTCGCCCTTGGGTGAATAGGTCCTAGGACCTAAACCCAGGACACTCAATCTCCAAGATGTTAAGTTCAATGTAGGAATTAATTAAATTTGGAATTTCCTTTTGAAAAATAAAATTAATTAGTCTTGCAAATGCATAATTGGGCCAATTAAAGGCTTAATTAAATCCAATCAATTGAGGGGACCTAAACATAGTGTGAAAATATAAAGGAGTACATTTTCCTACACTACAGATATATGTTGAGCTTTAATTTTAATGTGTGATTATCATCATAGAGAAATTTATTATGGCAATGGATAACAAACACCAAGGTATGACATAGACCAAGGTGCAAGATATTATCCCTTTATGAAAAACAATCGCATTGCAGATAAGGAATTCCATGACGCATACTAGTGACAATAGAACCTTGTTGGAATATGAAAAGAAGTAACCACAAAGCATGTTAGTCCTAATGCAAGAAAGCATTAGATGACCTTTTGACTTGCATAGGATATTTTTATTATGCCAAATGCAACTTCAATCACATAGAAGAAACTTAGTTGCCCTAGTCATATTGCCAAGACAAACCACAAACAAAAATCAAAGAGAAAAAGGTCATGATCCATAATTGCTTCTCTCATCACCTATGGACTTCCTTGAGGCACATAGTAACATGACCAAATAAAAATCAATAAAAAGATAAGATAGATTGGCCTAGCGAGTCAACAACCATTTAGATCTTCTTTCCAATCAATGAGTGTTTGTATGATAAGATTATGGGTAAAGTATGGTTTCAAGAGATGAAGCACATTGTATAAGACATCGATTCTGGTTTCAACAATGTAACATCTTGTACAAGACAATTGATAGGATAGCATCTGGCTTTAGGATTGATACACCTCGTATAAGACGTCGAGTCTGGTTTCAAGGGTGTAACAACTTACATAAGACAAATGATAACTGATGGATGATGTCTTGTTTCAGGGGATGAAGCATGTCATATAAGATGTCAAATCTAGTTTCGATGATGCAACATCTTGTATAAGAAAATGTTATATTTGATAAGTATCATTGATGTTGGTATGTGCTTCTTATTAGGTGATTGATCAGTTAGGATTAGAGACTAGTTGGATAGTTCGTTTGTTGTTTCATGATTTGTTAAGCTCAGTTCTTTGTAGGATAACCTATTTGTGTCTGATCAAAGTGTCAACCTTAGCAAGGGGAAATTTATTATGGAACATGGATAATGATAGACAGGACCTAAGGGATAGACCTAAACCTCAAGGGATCATCGATTATGTCCTTACCTATGTGAAGTCATAGAGGCAACATAGTTCGCCTAATCTTGACAATGGATAGTTCATTATGGAAAGTGGATTGTGATAGATGGAAATTTTACAATGAAAGACCCTAAAGGATTGACCTAAGCCTTGGGGGATCATCGATTATGGCCTTGCCTACATGAATTCACAAAGGAAATATAGTTCAACAACTTGGACTAACACAAACTATTTCTTGAAGCTTTTGAAAAATTTTGATTTTTTTAGAGTTTTTTGAAATTTTAAAATTTTAGGGGGAATTTTGGAATGTTTTGAAAAAAAAATTGTATTTTTGATTTTTTTTGAATGATGTCCTCTATTTCCATGTCTAAGATCCCATTTGCAAATCTAGGTCAAGGATTTTCTGCCAAACAAGTATAGGACCAATTATTATGGATGAAATTGGATGAGCAATGTGCATTATGGATGGATATGGAAAGCAAGAGATGCTAGACATCAACCATTCTCAGGGCATGATAATGGGACTAAGATTTATTATGGATTGGTGGGAAAGGTAGGGTTTTATTATGGAAGGGGATATGTATGAGTTATTATGGATGAAGTGAGAACTCAGATAGAATGATGGTAGATGATGGAGCGAAGATTGACTACACATGGTGCATGTTTGCCAAGTTTTCACCATGGTATTTATCCAAAGTTCCACCAAAGTGGTTTTCACTATTGGAAGGATTATTTCTCTTCACTATTTTTTTTATTTTTCTATTTTTCTTTTTTTTTGGTGTCACATAAGATGCATGTTTTCCAGGTTTTCATCAGGGTGATGATTTTATTTTTATTTTTTATTTTTTTAAGACTAGGTATAGTACTTGTGAAGGTGCATGTTATTGATAGGCTCTGGTAGTGGTTCACCTTCAGGAGTAGCAAGTTGATAAGCACTAGATCCATATGCTGCAGTTATGATATAATGACCCAACCAATTAGGCTCAAATTTTTTGGGCTTCTCTCTATCCATTTGATTCTTTAGATTTTATTTTAAGACCAAATCACAAATGTTAAAGTGTCTAGCTCGGACCTTCTTATTGTAGTTGCAACGGAGATAGTTATGATAAGCTTTTAAATGGACCAATGCATTTTTTCATTTCTCATCTAGTAACTCTAGCTCATGCAATCTGGATACTCGGTAATCATCATCATCAATGAATTGTTGCATAGATACTCTTCAGGATGGTAACGCGACCTCGATGGGAAGAATGGATTCAAAACCAAAGACAAGGGAATATGAGTGGCTCCAGTGGGAGTATGGATGCTAATTTGATAAGCCCATAAGGTAGGATTAAGTTAGATGTGTCAGTCACGGCCAACATCATCGATAGTCTTCTTTAGGATTTTGATAATGGTTTTGTTAGATGCCTTAGCTTGACCATTTCCTTGGGGTAATATGGAGTAGAAAAATGGTGGTGGATATGGAATTTCTCACACAGTTCACGAACATCATCATTTTTTAAAGGATGACCATTATCTGTAATGATAGATTGGGGTAAACAATACCAACATATGATGTAATTAAGGATGAACTTAGCTATTTATTTACCACTAATATAGGTCATAGGGATGGATTTAATCCATTTTATAAAGTACTCGGTTATGGTGAGGATGAATTTATGATCATTGGGGATGTAGGGTGAATCTTTCCCACAAGGTTGAGTCCCCATTGAGAGAAAGTCCATGGTGACATAATTAAATGAAGTTCTTAGGTAGGTGTGTGCACAAGATCTCCATGTATCTAACATTTTCAACACTTCTTAACAAAATGATATGTGTCACATTCCATAATAGGCTAATAGTATCCCATTCACATGATCTTTTTATCCAAGGTAGGACCACTAGAGTGAGCTCCACATATTTCGTTGTGTACCTCATGTAAAGCCATTTGTGCTTCATATGAATTGAGACATCTAAGGAGGGTGTTATCTAAGCTACAACGATAAAGGGTATCACCGATGATGACATATCTAGAGGCTTGTCAAATAAAGGTTTTATGTTGATTGGAAGACAAGTCTGGAGGAATGGCTTGGTCATATAAGTAGTTATAAAGGTCTTTATACCAAGGGGAATTGGGGACAAAAATTTCACATACGAGCTCAGATTCGGGGATATCAAACACGAGAATAAAAATTTGTTCCGCCAAGAACTCATATTGAGGTACATTATTAGGTATATCCAAGAGAGATCCTATGGTGGCCATTGAGTCGACTTCTTTATTTTGAATTCTTGGAATCTAATTGAAAATAATGGCATTAAAATATTTCTTGAAAATACCAACCATTCTTGGATAAGGAATAATATTTTTTTTTGGTGTCATAATCATCATTGACTTGTCAAAAAATTAATTATGAATCATCGTAGAATGAAGGTTCTTTATTTTCTATTTAATATCCATTCAGAGTCTTGTAAGTAATGCTTTATATTCAGCCATGTTATTGGTACAAGAGAATTCTATCCTGTATGACTTAGGCATTGAATCTCCTTGAGGTGTTATGAAAATAATTCTAGCTCCAGAACCATGATTTGTGAAAGATCCATCAAAATATAGTTTCTAGGTGATGGAAGTCTCTGTTGTGAAAATGGACCCATCAAGGAAATCGAACACCAAAGGATGATCTATTGTTGTTGGAGAATTTTCAAGTTGATCAGCTATCACTTGTCCTTTTATATCATTTTGATCAACATATTCTATATCGAACTCATTCAAGATCATTACCCACTTTTCTAGTCAACCAGTTCGAGTTGCTTCATTATGTAGATACTTCAATGGGCCTATCTTTGCCACTAGCTTTGTCTAGTGATTTAGCATATAATGCCAAAGCTTTTGGGTGGAAAAGACAACTGTAAGGTATGCTCATTCAATAGTACTATAGTTATTCTCATATCCCACAAGTGTATGAATAATATAGTATATGGCTCTTTCCTTTCCTTCTTCACCATTTTGTGCCAAAAGGAATCCCAAGGCCAATGGTGTTGCTGATATATAGAGTATTAGAGGTTTACCATCAATGGGAAGCATGAGAACTAGAGGGGATAATAGGTAGTCTTTGAGTTGTTGAAATGCCTCTTGAAAATGATCAGACCATATGAATAGGACTTCCTTACGTAGAAATTATTGAAATGGATGACATTTATCTACCAACTGGGCTATGAACCTTCGGATTGATTGTAGCTTTCCTTTGAGGTTGCATAGCTGAGACAAGGTTGCTGATGGAGGCATATCCATGATATATTTTACTTTTGTGGGGTCAACCTCAATACCCTTGTGAGACATAATGTATCCTAGTAGTTTTCTAGAGGTTACCCCAAAGACACACTTTTTCGGATTTAGTATGACCTTGTATTCTTCCAATATTTTCAAAATCCTTTCTAGTACATCTAGATGACTTCCTCTTGAAGGGTACTTTTCTAACAAGTCATCAACATAGTCTTCCATGAGTGTATGCATGTAGTCTTGAAAGATTGTAGTCATATCCCTTTGATATGTTGCTCTAATGTATTTAAGGCCAAAGGGCATGATATTCCAACAATAGGTACCCCAAGGACAAGTGAAAGTTATTTTATGCTAATCTTCAAGGGAAATTATTATTTTATTATAGCCTAAAAATCCATCCATGAGTGATAGCATTTCATATCTCATTGTTAGGTCGACAATAATGTCAATATTTGGCAATGGGAAGTCATCTTTGGAACAACCTTTATTTTAATCTTGGAAGTCTGTGCAAATTTTGATTCCCCCAATTGGTTTAGGTACAGGTACAAGATTTTAAATCCACTCAATATAGTCTATGGATCGAATGAAACCAACATCCAATAACTTTTTTAACTTAGCCTTCACTAAGAGTGCAATCTATGGATGCATTTTTCTCAACTTTTGTTTAACACTAGTTTTGCATTTGGGAACAATGGAAAATGATGCAAAAATAACTTAGGATCCAACCTAGGCATATCAACATATGACCAAGCGAAATTGATTTTTCTTGTAGAAAAGAAGTTGATGAACACTGGTTTTTCAATGATTGTCAAAGATGTTGGGAAGTGAACAATCATAGGACTGTCATCGGTACCAATATTTATTTCCTCTAACTTCTCTACAAGAAATGGTGATCTCTCTTGAATTCTAGGGATTATGTACTTCCCTCCATCCTTGGGCACCTTAGAGAGGTTTTCACCCTCGGATACATCCTTTCTTTTTACCTTTTAATGGTCTAAAGGAGCCTTTCTATTTTCTCCTAGAGACCTATTCTTTTTTTTTACTTTTGTGACTAGAGGGTGGAGTAGACTCCCCAAAGTAAGTTATGTTATCAAATTCTATGATGAATCATACTTTGTGATCCCCACTAGGTATTCCTTCTTGAAGTCCCATAAACTCAGCTATTGCTTCATTGTTCTCAAATATGTCTAGGCTCGAAGGTCCTTGTTGGTCCTAATCTATCAATTACGAGTAGAATAGGGGTAAATAATCATCGATATCAATATAGCTCAGGGATAGGGCGGATAGGGTAAATACGGAGGTTTCTTCAGGATCCCAAAAGGTATCAATCCAAGATTGGTCATTGGTATGTTCGAGTTCAAGAGTATTGGTGGCTTTCACCCGATAACAGCGTCATTTGGCCTTCTTACACTTTAAGTAACCCTGGAAGAATCACTTTTAATTGTGTATACCCTAACCCTTTATTCTTTGGTAACTTGTTCGGCAATATAGGTTTTGTCATTCCTTTCTTGTGTGGACCAATTCCACTATGTCCATCATAACCCTTTTGTTTCCTGATCTCAAAACATTTTCCATGCACTCGCTTCAAATGTTATGCACTATGTTTTGTTCCCTCACCCATATGCAAGGTAATGGGAGGTTGTTGATGAATTAACATGAGCTTCTTTTGGATGGAACTGTTTTCCATGAACAGTAGTGTGTTGCTTCCCAATGCAAAATGAACTCTCAATGTTATAATCTCCATGTCCTTGGTCTTGGATTTGGACTTTACCTTCAGGAAGGGGAGTGGATGGAGTGGAATATATAGATAATGAAGAGGGGTCAATGTAGTGTGATGAAGGAGATGGAGAGGCTTCCCAATTGTGATGAGAAATAAACAGGTTCAATACCAATTATTGGGAAATTCAATCTCTATCCAAATATGAATTCAATGGATGAGATACAAGGATTGGACTATAACAACATGAAAATTTGAAACTTTTATGCAAATATGAAAATTAAGTTTCCTTAATATGGAAATACCATGATTAGATCCATCTTCTTTATGATGCCAAGAATCAACCAACATAACATGCTTATAAACACTACCTTATGTGAACTTTAACAACAATAAATAAATAATATCATCAACATAAGATAGCAGTAATGATGCACAAATCAAAAACATAATATCATCACATAACATAGGATTTACGTGGAGAAACCCTTGCAAGAAAAAACTTCACCAAGAAGAGGGGCCAAATATGCATTATCATCAAATAAATGAGATTACAATACAACCACTTACATTCTCCTCTTTTTGTCCAACATGGCAACACCTGTGCACCTATGAACAACCTCCTTATGCCTCAACTTGTCCTTGTTCCTACAAAGTAACACTACATTCAACTATTCCTCCTCAATTCTACATCCAAGAGGCTAAATTTATAGACTTGTGAAGGAATCTAATGCACCAAACATGGCACTCAAAGATGAACCTCCATTCCAAACATCCCCAACCTTTGGATTACCTCCTTAGAATGTGAAAGGATGCTGATTTTGGATCCAATAGTTTCCCTCCAACTTGGAT
>VDFB02179654.1:0-25012 GCA_007258455.2 Sequoia sempervirens
AGAATGTGATGTATGCATGTGGATGTATGGATGGAAAATGTAGATGTTTATACCTATGATATGATAATGCGATGCATATTTATGATATTTGATGCAACGATTTAAGATTCTTTAGAATACTAAATCTATATTATTCATCACAACTTAAATGATAATGATGATGCAAGACGGGTGTTTATTATTATGCTATGATTATGAGATGTATGTATGTTGATGATTTGTGGATGCAGGATGGATACATTGATGATGTTTTTGTTGACTGTCATGATACCAGGTTAACACAAAGAGAAGATAGAAGAAACAAAATAATTGACCATTGATTGTGATGATTGCTTCAAAAGATCCAATAGTATATGATCCACTGAGACTTTATTAGAGATGGTGATGAGAAATGTATGATGATGATGAATGCATGATGATTTTCTCATTTCTTGGGATTGGGATTTTTCATCGTTCCTTGTTGTTTGATATAACACATAGATACGATGTTGTATCTAGTGTAATGGACTTTGACTTTGAAAATAGATAGGATAGTTCTTGTTCACACCTTGGCATACGGAAACCTCATTGGAATGTAAGTTAGAAGCTTAGAATATATTGGACCAAAGCATACACAATAGTCAATAACGTACTCCAAACAACTTCTCTACACACAACTAAGCAAGTTTGTGCCAAGATTATTTTACAAGAGTATCCACAAGCACAATGAATGAAAGATATAAATCAATGCCCCATTCCTTTCTCTCTAAATAATTTTGATAGACATCGTCGAGAGGTCCTCAGAATGGATCATTAAGATAAATCATAAGAAAAGATCAAAGACAAACAATCAGTGTTATCTATATGTCTTGCCAGTTTAATTTAGCTAAGGTGATTTTTGATACTAATGTCCATCATAGGAAGGATACATCTTAGGACATGTTGATAAGTGGTTGTTTGATGTTAGGATGATGATGAGATTTATGATAAGCCATTGATATAAACTTCACTGGCGCAATTACCAATGATCTAGACTTTAGAATTTGACAATTAGGTTCTCACTTTATGATTTTCTAGACTTGTTTTCTATTTGTTTTTCCAAAGGTTGAAGGTGATGATCGATTTGTTATGGGTGAAGGTTATTGTAGGTGAAAGTGAGATGGGATGGATGGTTTTGTATTTTTTTGAAATATTTCAATGTTTTTGGTATTTAAAATGTTTTGAGGTTGTTTTTGGTTTTTTTGAAAGTTTATGTGAGTGTTTTGGTTTTTTATTATTTGAGGCTATTTTAGGGTTTTGAAGATTTTTTTGAGGTTGTTTTAGGTCTTTTTGAATGTTTTCTAATGTTTTTGGATTTTTTTTTTTGGAATGTTTTTGTGTTTTTTTATTATTTGAATGTTTAGGGGTTTTCCGATTTTTGACAAAGAATCTAACCTAAATACCTATCCTAGGGGCCTCCGGGGCTGATCAAAGATAAGCCTTGCCTACGTTATACATGTAGAGACCATGTAGTTTGACCAAATCGACTTATTGAAAGATGAGATATGAATAGTTGATAGAATGTTAGTTTATTATGATGGACTCCTAAAGGACTAACCTAGGGTGTCTCGGGGGCACATCAACAATGGCCTTGCCTATGTTCAAGCTCATAGATGACATAGTTTGACATGGTACTGATTTTGTATTTTTGATGTTCGACTTTTTTAGGGATTTTGATGTGTTTTGGATGTTTTGGATTTTTCCTTTACAATTTTTTGAATGTTTTTGGATTTTAGTTGTAGAGGATCTGGATGTTTTTGGATTTTTTGATGAACACTTTACAAATGTTTTTGGCATTTTCGATGAGATTTTTGATAACCCGAAGATATACAAGAACCTAATATGATCCATAACGAATTTCCCCCAGCATGACATGTTATACTACCTCGATATAAGCAGAACAAACTAACCTTTGGAATATGCCAAGTAGTACTAAAGGGATTGTGATACTTCACAACATCAAGGTATGATAAGGACGTGGATAAGTGGTGGATGAATAAATAGGATGAAGGATACGATGGATGGATGGTGATGAAAAGAATGGTAGGATAAAGAGCCAAAGAATAGATGGAGGTGCTTTTATATATGCAAGGTGCCTATTTGCCAGGTTTTCACCAAGGTACTTGCCCAAAGTGCCACCAAAGTGGTTTTCACTAGAGGATGATTGTTTTTCTTTACTTTTTCAATCCTTTTCTCATTTTTTTGGATTTTGATCATTTTTTGATTTATTTTGTATTTTCAGATTCACACCCTTCAAGACTAGGCATAATTTTTTTTTAAGATGCAAGTTGTTAGTTGGATCTTGCAAGAGTTCTCCTTCAGGCATTGACAATTGATATGCTCCTGATCCATAACTTGTTGTGATGACAAAGGGACCCAACTAATTAGGCTCAAAATTTTCTTTACTATCCTGATGTGGAAAAATTTTATGATTCTACTTTAGGACAAGATCCCCTACCTAGAAAGACTGACATTTAATCTTCTTATTATAACTCTATTTTAGTTTGTTTTGATATACTTGCAAGTGATTGAGGGTGTCAAGATGACGCTCATCTAGGAATTCTAATTTGTTCAGTCAAGATACTCTGTATTCTTCATCGGTGATTAGGTTTGGTAGTGACACTCACAATGATGGAAGATCAACCTCAATAGGCAGGATAGTGTAAGAACCCCTCTAGTTCTCCGATTTCCAATGCTTTGTAAATGATGAATGTTTATTTTTATTTTTGAAACTATATTTGATTTTTTTGTGTTTTCTCCAATATAGAAATGCAAAGTAACAATGCATAAAAAGACATGCAAGAAATCTAGAAATAACTAGTTGCAAATGAGATGGTTTTATTAATAGATTTCCTATATGAACTTTTTACATTTTAAAATGCATACCAAAACATAGAAGATGTTGAATATATTAAATTCTAGAAATGCAGTAGCCAACCTAGAATTTTAGAAATGATTAACTAGTAGCAACAGATAGAGTTTTATTCACAACAACAATTATTAAATCTTTTTAATTATTCCTATACCTGGAATGATAGCTATACATTAACCCTTTAATACTGCAACTTCTAGTAGCAAGATAATAACCTGCAAATGATCAATTTGTCACTTTGCAAGGCTTTTCCACTACTAAAATGATAGAAAATGGTTTGATATATCTAGACACCTCCCAAGATAACAATATATGCACATTTGAATAGGAATTCTTACCATGAAGAGACCACGCCTGGCACTTATGTTGGTATGGCTAGCTTGCAGCAATGATTATAGCTAGAAACATCTTTAAGTGAGCCCAATTTTTTGTAAGGAAAGATTAGGTGCGGAACAAACTCTCCTAAAGTCAAAACCTTAGGGAAGAATGCATAGGTGACTTTAAATTTTACAATTACAGTTCAATTAAGATACTAATGAAATAAATAACAAAAATAGAGAAATGAACATACACAATTTGGACACCAGATTTACATGGTAAAACCATTACAGGAGAAAAACCCACCACACCAAGAAAAGCCTCTTTGTATTATAGTAAAGAAAATTACATACAGAGTTCAGACTTAACTTTCTAATGTCAGTTTATAGCAACATAATTTCCATGATCAACCTTGTGCAGAACATCCTAGTTACAATGCTCTCATAATTGAATTCATACACACCGAACTATTCACCAAACTGATCATCATCTTCAATTACAGAGTCTATCCATGTCATTCATGGTCTATTGATCTTCCTCACAGGAATGGTCACAACAGTCCAACTGCTAGCGGTTCACATTCTGCTTCTTTGATTGGCTTAGAATAGACCATGTAGGATATACATTCAGTCAAGGCATTCAAATAGTGTCGCATGTTGGTGAGACACTAGGCCGTGTCTCCCCAATGCCACAACACCTGAATGTTGTTATTTCCCAGAGTCACCACCATCGACAAGAGTCATATCAAGTTCAAAAATGTCACCCAGACTCACTCTGTCACTAAGACATCATAGCGATATCCACTGCAGAACCATCAACCAGACCATCGGTATAGGTGAGAGGTCATACCGAACACAAATCCATCTTGTGTAGATCTATCAGCAAGAGTTCTACTATCGTCAAGAGTCTTATAGATCCTCATGTCGTACCGATGTTCATACCCATCAGCAAGACCACATCCATTGGCAAGAGTTCTTACTAAAAGCACCTGCCTATCGGCAAGAGAAACCTTATTGCTAAGAGTTCATACCGACTGCAAATCCATCAGCCAAGAGTCTTCTCGACGATCACCAGGAGCCAACCCATTGCCGATACTAGAGCTATCAGAATGAGTCAATCTGAGGCTTCATGTCTCTCCCCGATGACTTCTGTCACCACAAGTTTCCCCGATAACCATTAGAAACCAATCTATCAGTAGGAGATCCCAGGTAGAATGAGATGGAAGTTTCATAGTGATCAACATGTCTTGCCAATGACTCCCATCGGCAAGATAAAACCAAAGTCTCGGTGACCCGAGCACTTCAAATTTTTAGAACACAGGTGCTAGTCGGTAAGACTTCTAGAGGGTCTCACCGAATTTTCTCTTTTAGGAGTTTACATGCCAGTAAGATTGAGGCAAATTTTCCAACAATCTCCCACTTGATGAAGATCTTACTGACACCTCTAGACAACAAAAAAACTACTAAAATTCATGGGCACTAAGGCCCATCAAACTAGCACACCACCTAAACTTGTCTATGCTCACTGGCTTCATCAATGCATTTGCAACATTTTCCAAAGTATCCACTTTTTCTAAAGAGACTTTTCCATCCTCCACCATATCTCATACAAAATGATACTGCACATCAATATGTTTCTTCCTGTCATGGAAAGTAGGATTTTTTTCCAAACAAATAGCACTCTGACTGTCATAAACATTTTAACCAGATTGCTTCCTTATAGGCATGTGTTGCGACCATGTTTTTTTCCTCTATAGTGGACAAAGCAACTATAGCCTATCGCTTACTCATCCAATTCACTGCACCACCATTCATCATGAAAATATATCCACTGGTGGATCTTCTGTTATCAATGTCCCCTACCCAATCAAAATCCACATAGCCTCGAATGCTGAGAGTCCTATGTGATTCAACCAAATTTCCATGGTAACACAAAGCATATTCTGAAGTTCCCTTCAAATATCTAAGCAACCTTTTCACAACATCCCAATGTGTCCTTCCAAGATTCGCCATAAAGCGACTAAGTACTCCCACTGCTTGGGCAATGTTTGACCTTGTATAGACCATTACATACATTAAACTACCAACTGCACTAGCATAAGGTACTTTGGTCATGTCCTCAATCTTAATAGGATATTTTGGACAGTCTTCAATAGATAGCTTTGTTCCCTACAAAACTGGAACAACTAGCTATTTGTAGTCATTCATAAAAAATATCTCTAGAACAGTGTTAATATACTTACTCTAACTGAGCCAAAGTTTTCTACTTTTCCTGTCCCTAGTTATTTCCATGCCCAGAACATACTTGGCTGCACCAAGATCTTTCATTTTGAACTTTGCAGACAATTGAGATTTTAGATTAGAAATCATTAACTTACTATTGCCTATGAACAACATATCATCAACATAGAGAGCAATAACAAGAACACGATCATTCTCAGCTTTGTAGTGCACACAATAATCAGATTTCAATCTTACAAATCCCAATGACAAAACAAACGTGTCAAATTTCTGGTACCACATTCTAGGAGATTATTTTAAACCTTACAAAGATTTTTTCAAATTGAAAACCAGTTTCTCTTTACCTTTTTCCAAAAAGTGCTCAGGCTGGGACATATAAATTTCTTCTTCAAGGTCACCATGAAGAAATGATATCTTCACATCCATCTATTCAATCTCTAAGTCATACGCTACTACAAGTGACAAAAGAAATATGATAGACATCAACTTAGCTATAGGAGAAAATATTTCTCCATAATCAATTCCCTCTAGCTGGAAATATCCCTTCGCAATCAACCTCGCCTTATACTTTTCCACACTTCCATCCATACCTATTTTATTTTTAAATACCCTGCTGGAACTATAAAAATCTAATGATTTTACATATTTTTCACATTCATAATTTTCCAAGTGAGTCCTACCATGTGCACATTTTCCTTATTTTTGGCCATGTTGTCCCATATGATCCATTAGGTCTTGAATATTTCACGTTGCAGTTCATATCGTCATGTTTTGGTCAAGGGTTTCCCGATCCATTTTGTTTTTCTGCTTGCATGAGTCTATGTTTCCTATCGGCAAGACTCATTTGATGTCATGGTGATCAGAAGTCATGTGCATTCATCATTTGGCAGGACCTCTTCATGGTCTCGGTGACATAAGATGTATCAGCAAGAGCCAAGGGTCATCGGGGTAATATTTCACTGAGTACTTCATTTCTTACCGACCTGTGGCTAGAGGAACATATCAGCAAAATATTTTAGCATTGATGTAATTTCACAAAGAACTTGATGTGTCTTACCGATTAGCTCATGTGGACTTACTTCGGCCAAAGTCATGGTATTCGAGATAGGGCCTTGGTGAGACCTTATTGTCTCACCGACCGGCGACAAAGGGGTGCTCATCGATGAGAGATTTTCTTTGGGGCAATGTCTTGGCGAACTCACCTTGTCTTGCCGACCGTCGATAAATGAATACATATCGGGAGGAGTTTCACAGAACAATACATGTGGTTTCATTTCAACCAAACAAGGGGTTTTCGGTGTGAAGTCATAGCAAGGTCTTATTGTCTCATCGACTAGAGGTAGAAGGATTGACTTATCAGCAAGAGTTAAAAGTCTTCAGAGTAAAGTCATAACAAACCCTTTGGGTCTCACCGACAAGCACATTAAAGATTCATTTTGGCCAGATGTGTTGCTTTCGGTAAAGGGTCTTGGAGACTTTACAATGTCACACCGACCGATGGTGGGAGGATTCAATTCAGTAAGACTTATGAGCTTCAATGTAAAGTCTTGGCGAGCCTGTTGGGTCTTGCCAATGAAGTCTAATGAATGGTTTTGAGCAAGAGGTTGGCATTGTCTTCGCGACCTAAGGATGAAAGGAGCATATAGGTAGGAGTTAGCGATATCGATATGAGGTCTCGGCGAGTGACCTCCGGTCTCACCGATATTACACATGAGGACTCTGTCAGTATAAGAATAAATTTGTCTCGGCGAATAGGTATGAACTCGGTGCTTTTGGTAAAACAAAAGGTATTTTGTATAAGGTCTCCCCGATAACAGTAAGTCATGGCGACCCGCATGAGATAGAAGATTACATTTTCGTGAGAGAATAGATTTGTCTCTGTGACATAGGATGGAGGGATGGCTCTCGATGAAACATGAAGTGATTTGTGTGACCTATCACTGACATCATAAAGTCACAGTGAAGTGGATGAAACAAAAAGAGCACATCGGTGAGAGATATTCTTATGTCTCAGCAATTGGAATAAATATGATAGAAAAGTATGTCTCAGTGAGACATAGGGTGATCTGCGGGATATCTCCCCGATAACAAAGGGTCATGGCGAAAGCAAATAGGAGCACAAGATGACCAACAATATTATTTCCTTTGGCATACTTACAGAGTTGTTTCAGTTGACTATTTCAGTTGATGATTAATTGGCCTGATTACATTTGCTAACATTGGAATATAAAATGATGTGCCTGCTTTAGATGTTGGTGTATAAATGTTCATTCCCGATTGTGAATAAGGGATTTTTTCAGATTTTTAGAGTGAATAAGGTAGAGAATATACAGTTGGATGATTTTTTCCAAAGAATAGAGTTCATGATGCATGTTTTCAAAATGGAGTTTTTAATGAGAATCAGTTGATGTTGTAGCTCATTTCTGATGTCAATTGTCTGTTAGATTTATCAAAAGTATTACTAGGTTATCTCCAAGATTGATGCTTTCTAGTTGTTTAATTTGGTATTGTAGACACCTAAAATGACCTAGGCCTACAAGCTTCATTTTTACCACTTTCATCCTAGCATAATTGTGACATTTAACTATGTCCTTGGTCCACATTCGACTATTAATTAAATAATTTATAATTGTTTAATTAATTCATGTCTTTGTATTCTTCATGATTATTAAATAAATAAATTTTATTTATTTATTAAATCGCCATTAATTGGCTAAGTCTTCCCTTAATTAAATAAATTTCTTAATTTATTTAATTCCCTTTGTCATATATTTCTTCCTGATTATTAAATAAAATGAATTACATTTATTTATTTAATATGTCACTATTTGTCATAATTAAATAAATTGATTAATTTATTTAATTAGTTAATCTTATCTTCTAAATTAAATAATTAAATTTAATTATTTAATTGCCAATTTAATATTCCTCTCATTTTAAATAAATCAATTATTTAAAATGTCATCACAATCTTAACTGTCAGTCCATTTTGGTAAATAATCTGAAAAAGATTATTTATTGTCTCATAAAATCCATAATTTGAATTAATTTAATTCAAATTGGTAGCTAATCTTCCAAAAATCAAGTAATCAGGCAGATTCTTGATTTTCCAAATCTAATCTTTAGTTCAAATCTTATCTTCTTGATTTTTGAATCTCACAAATCAGACAATCTTTATCTTCTTGATTTTCGAAAATCTTTATTTTCTAATTAATTTGTCTCATTTATTCTCCACCGTCGATCCGATTATCTGAGGTTTTATCTTGACCATTTGATTAATGAATTTTCCCTAACCCTAATTAGGGATTCTCAGGTTTAATTTGGACCTCTCATCCTAGGTCTTTCTTAGAATTTAATCTCATTTGTCCGCTCAAAATTGTGTCTTCTATAAAAGACAGTTTTGCTCATAATTTTGGGATCCCGTCATTTTTGGAATACATGCATTATAGTCAATTTAGCATTGGTAATTATCATCTCATTTAGCATATTGTCATAGACATAGGCATTATTCTATCAAATCCTTCAACATTTGCATAGGGCATAGACATTACTTTAGGTTGCTCATTTGAAATTTGAGGGCCTCATCCGATTTGCTGCAAACTAGAAGGTGTAACAAAGGTGAACCATGGAAGATGAAGATTTCTGGTAACACTGTTCCTTTTATTTTCATGTTTATTTCCTTTGTGCTTTGTTACTTCATGGGATTTTGATGTTTATTATCTAATAAGCTAACCCATCTAATTTTCCATTGAATACAGGTATAACAAGTTTATATTTAATTTATCAAGGCACATTTGTTGGTTTTGTGTGGTTAACTAATTGATTCTTTCAAGAAGAGATTAAATCCTTTTGGTTGGTCATAGTAATCAGGGAAATTCATTTGGATTATTAAAGTAGAACTTAGTAGTCACAGTCTTGCATGTTTATACAAGTTATAAACAAAACATATGCCAAACGATTTGAGTTTTTGTCAGGAAGAAAGTTGCTCATCTATATTTCATTTGACTCTACATACCCAATAAGGCACTAGTCTCTGCATTTCACCATTCAGATTCATTTACTTTATTTACATCTATTAACTGAGCATATTAGGATTTAGTTTTAAGCATTGGTATACAGTTCATATCAAATTTGATTTCATTTGTTCACTCCCATCTACCATTGTGGACAAATCACTGCAAGAGAGAAGATCATAAGTCAAGTCTGCTCAATTCATAAAGGTACACCCACCTAGGTTTAGCAGCACCTAAAGAGTAGAAGGATCAATTCATTTGACCTTGTCTGTTACCCTAAAACATCGTGAAAGCTTGGCAACCTTTCGTGGTTCAAACCTGTGTTTTTGAGAGCTAGCATACCCATTTGCAGCCAACAAATTTTTTGCCTTCAGGCAAGGGCACCAAACTCCAAGTATCATTCTTTTCTAATGATGCCATTTCTTCATTCATGGCTTCCAACCAAGAGTTTGAATCAGACATTCTAAATGCCTCTTTCACAATCCTAGGCTCATCAGTGCTAGAAATTAAAGCATAGGCACAAGTATAATCTATCAAAGAAAACCCATACCTATTAGGTTGCTTTCTTTCATGTGTTGACCTCCTCACAGGCTGAGGCTGAGGTTGTTCTTCTTCTTTAGAACTCTCAGAACTAATTGATCTCTCCTCAGTTTCAGGTACATTTTGAATTTTAAATTCCTCTTTATTTAGTGTCAGAGGAATTTCAACTACATCCTTTTTATTTTCTGATTTTGTCTTTGACTGCAAATCCAAAGTAGAAGGTTTCAGCTCACGAAAAATAACACTTCTACTTTACAAAACCTTCTCTGTATCAAAATTCCAAAGCTTGTATCCTTTTATGCCAGTACTATAACCAATAAAAATACATTTATCAGCCTTGTTTTCCAATTTAGATCTTTTTTCATTTGACACATATGCATATGCCTCATAGCCAAAGACACGAATGTGTCTTAGAGAGGGCTTCTTTCCAGACCATGCTTCCAAAGGTGTTTTCTCAATAAGAGCGGAATTAGGAGAATGGTTTATTAAGTAACATGTTGTTGCAACTGCCTCAGCCTAGAACTTCTCCTCCAAGCTAGCACTGCTTATCATACTTTGTGCTCTTTCCATTACTTTCCCATTGAACCTTTCAGCAACTCCATTTTGTTTCAGAGTGTAGGGTGTAGTTTTATGACTTTTAATCCCATGATCTTTACAGTACCTTTCAAACTCATCAGAACAAAACTCACTGCCATTGTCAATCCTTAAACATTTTATTTTTCTTCCAGTCTGATTTTCCACAAGGTTTTTAAATTCCTTAAAACAACTGAACACTTCTGATTTACTTTTCAAAAAATGAACAAATGCCCTTCTTGAATAATCATCAATGAACGATACATAATATCTTGGTTTAGACAAAGAAGGAACATTTACTGGACCAAAAACATTAGAATGAATGTAATCAAGTAAACCAGAAGATTTATGAGGACTGGAGTAAAATGAAACATGATGTTGTTTACCATATATACAATGTTCACAAAACTTGAATTCAAGGTTACAATCATCAAGACCTTCAACCAAGTTTTTATTTTTCAAGATTTTTAAACCTTTTTCACCAATGTGGCAAAGCCTATGATGCTAGAGCATAGTCTTTTTTGCTGGAAGTTTAACTTCCATAGAGTTTGCACTATCAGGAACTTTTTCCTATTTTTCTCCATGAGTAGCTTTTTGTGACTTTACAGAGACACTATTGCATTGCATAGCATGTGCCTCTAGCTTATACAGGGTACCAATACAAACACCCCTAGCTAGCACCATTGAGCCTCTAGTCATCTTGCAACCATTTCTAGAGAATGTGACTTGCACTCCAATATTATTAAGCTTACTAACAAAAAATAAATTTTGAGCCAGACCTAGTATATGAATTACATCATTGATTCCCTTCACTCTTCCATCAGGGAATTGAATTCTGACTCTTCCACGGCCAAATATTTCCAAAGATGAATCACTTGCCAAATACACCCTTCCACCATCATATTTTTCATACTTAGTGAACCAATCTCTATGAGATGTCATGTGGAAAGATGCTCCAGAATCAATCAGCCAGACATCATTTGATGCTTGTGTATCCAAGGCTGTAATGAAGGCATTTGCATCACTCTGAGAAGAATCATTATCAGAAGAATACTTCTTCTTCTTCTTTTTCTCCTCTTTGCAATCCTTTCAAACATGACCAGGTTTCCCACAATTCCAACACTTCACCTTGGACTTATTGCCAAGAGACTTTGATCTCCCTTCTGATTTTGATTTGGAATTCTTGTCCTTCTTTCCTGTTTCTTTCGATCTGCCTCTAACAGCAAGAGCCTCCTTTGCCATCTCAGAAGGTTTTCTTCTCATCTCTTCTGATAACAAAGAAGCAACAACATATTCCATCTTAAAAGTGGATGTTGTACTCCCTATAGCCATCACCAAGTGATCCCAAGAATCTGGAAAATAACATAACAATAGCATACAATGATCTTTTTCATCAATCTTCACACCCATAGATGCTAACTAAGAAATCAACATGTTGAAAGCATTCAAATGATCAACAACAAACACTTCTTCCTACATTTTCAAAGAGTACAATTTCTTCCTCAAGAAAAACTTATTCACCAAGGACTTGCCCTGATAAATAGCTCCCAGTCTTTTCCACAAAGAAGATGTAGTATTTTCTTCATGAACATTTAGAAGAACAAAGTCTGCTAAACAGAGCCTTATTAGCCCCTTTGATTGTTGATCTGCAAGGTCCCAATCCTCTTGCTTCATGCCTGTAGGCTTCGTTACAGACACAGCAAGCCAAAGATCATGATCAACCAACAGATCTTCCATTTTAAGTTTCCACAACTCAAAATTGCTACCACTGAATTTCTCAATTTCAATCTTTCCTGATGTGCTTGCCATCTTAATCTATAATTCAAATTACCAGACTTCTACAAGACTCCCACTAAATAGAATTGACAAAAAAAACCCAAGGTACCCACAAGGATAACACAACTGGCCAGGCTCTGATACCACTTGTAAGGAAAGCTTAGGTGCGGAGCAAACTCTCCTAACATAAAAAACTCAAGGAAGAATGTAGAGGTGACTTTAAATTTTATAATTACAGTTCAATTAAGATACTCATGAAAGAAATAATAGAAATAGAGAAATGAACATAAACAAGTTGGACACCAGATTTATGTGGGAAAACCCTTACGGGAGAAAAACCCACCACATCGAGAAAAGCCTCTTTGCATTATAGTAAAGAAAATTACATACAGAGTTTAGACTTAACTTTCTGATGTCAATTTATAGCAGCATAATTTCCATGATCAACCTTGTACAAAACATCCCAATTATAGTGCTCTCATAATTGAATTCATACACACTAATCACACATCAAATTGTTCACTGAACCGATCATCATCTTCAATTATAGAGTATATCCATGTCGTTCATGGTTTGTTGATCTTCCTCACAAGAATGGTCACAATAGTCCAACTGCTAGTGGTTCACATTTTGCTTCTCTGATTGGCTCAAAACAAAACACATAGGATATACATTTGGCCAACGTGTTCAAATAGTGTCGCATGTCGGTGAGACACTAGGCCGTGTCTCCCTGATGCCACAACACCCGACTATCATTATCGCCCATAGTCACCACCATCGACAAGAGTCATATCGAGTTCAAACCTGTTGCCCAAACTCACTCTATCACTAAGACATCATAGCGATATCCACTGTAGAACCATTAGCTAGACCATTGCTATCGGTGAGAGGTCATACCAAACACAAACCCATCTTGTGCAGATCTATCATCAAGAGTCTTATAGATCCTCATGTCGTACCGATGTTCATACCCATCGGCGAGACCACAGCCATCGGCAAGAGTTCTCACCGAAAGCACCTGCCTATCAGTGAGACAAACCTTATCGCTAAGAGTTCATACCTACTATAAATTCGTCAGCCAAGAGTCTTCCCGACGATCACTAGGAGCCAACCCATCATTGAGACTAGAGATATTAGAATGAGTCACTCTAAGGCTTCATGTCTCTCCCCAATGACTTATGTCACCACGAGTTTCCCTGATAACCATTACAAACCAATTTGTCAGCAGGAGATCCCAGACAGAATGAGATGGAAGTTTCATAGCGATCGACATGTCTTGCCAATGACTCCCATCGGCAAGACAAAACCAAAGTCTTAGTGACCCGAGCACTTCAAATATTTAGAACACAGCTGCTAGTCGGTAAGACTTCAAGAGGGTCTCACCGAATTTTCTCTTTTAGGAGTTTACATGCTTGTAAGATTGAGGCACATTTTCCAACAATTTTCAATGAAATATTTGCAACAATTAATTTGGTATAGTGCAGCAATTAGAACCCTTTCCAAATTACTCAAAACTTGTAATAGATTAGCGAGAATAAACCCTCCAAACTTGAATACCACTATAGCACGAGTACTATTCACGTGGTATTGTAGCACGACACTATTCACACCACTATAGTAGTATAACAATAACTTCTACTTTGCAATATTTGTAGAATCCTTCAAACCCACGAATGTTTCTTTACAAGTATGCACAAACTAGACCCCTGTATGAAGCCCACAATCAAGCAATAATTCAGTTGATAATTTCATAGCCTCAAAATTGCATAAACTAATGAGATTTTTTGTTCTCAATGGTTGGAATGGAAAAAACCCTAGTTGGCTTCTTCTCCAAGCATGAACTCCAAAGACACAAGTTTATAATCTTCAAACATAATGAAATTTATTTCCTTTGATGCCCTTTAATAACCTCCTCAAAGAGATCAACCTCTTAATTGTATTTAAATTACTTTTAAAATCCACTTTTAGATTTTTAATAAAAACTTTATAATATCTCTCCAAACTTGGGCGCCCAAATCAATAATATAAAAAATGTACTTTAAGTGATTTTAATTGAGGGTCATACCCTCATCGAAAATAAAGTACACTTTTTGACTTTATAATTTAACTTTATATTATTTAATTATAATTACTCATTAAACATTTAATATTTTTCCCAACCAACTAATTAAGAGGTCAACACTACATCTGAGACCTATCTAGGTGCCTTACTAAATATAGTAACCTTGACTCCCCTAAAATGTTGACTTACTATAAATAGTAAGTATGAAGGACTGAGTCTAATGAAGGCCAAACCTAAACCCACACTGAGCTCTGAAGGAGAAAACACATTGATCACTACCAAGAAGGACCCTCTAACCATCTATGTTAGCCTACAAGGGCCAAGAATAGGCTAAACCATCCAAAAACAACAAAATGATAAAGTGGGGACATTATAGTCCACCCTCCCTAAAAATTCTTGTCCCTAAGCAATCTCATCTATAAAGAAAATTCTCTCCCACTTGGATCCCAAGGGAAGATCTATTTAATGTCCCTGATGTTGCCAATCAGCTCCTATAACACCAACATAAGAACAATTGTCTAAACTTGAAGAAACCAAATCAATCTCACCATCAGGTGTCACAGGAGTAAGATCCTCAAAAGGAAGCAACTCAAAAAGTTGGAAACATTTTCTTCCTATCACTATGCAAGGCAAGCTATCATACACACTGTCTAGCATGTGCCACTACATTGTGCATTTGAAGTAGATCATGTACATGAGGATCAAATGTAAAATTGTATGCACTCCTCACTATGTGCACCTCAGAAAACTCCTCTGTGAGCCCTATCTGAAATCCCGATGCACTAGAAGGATCCCAAATGCTATGATTAATGCTTAACTCAGGACTAGGGTCAAGATTCATTGGCATCAATCTCAAAGAGTGGATTGTCATATGATAGTGTAGCATCCACCTCAAACAAAGGGTTGGTCACAAACTAAACCATACATCCAAGCTGATCCCAATCAACTACCTCTGAACCCCTAGAGTACTAAATACAATCATGCCCAATTTTCTATACAAAATCCTCCTCCTAACCTAACTCCACCCCTATCCGCTCACTCTCCTCACCAACGAGAGAGATAGAGCGCAAGCTCCCATTTATAACCCCCCTCAACACATACCTCTTTCCCTGTAACTCAAATATCATCTCCATTTTAGGCAAGTTGAGAGTGAACACACCAATGTCCTAGAGCCATCTCATACCCAACACTATATCTATCCCATCCATGTTGACCACATAAAGTTTAGCCTGTAACTCATAGTCATTTACAATAAGGGTGAGATTACAAATCCATCTAGTGCAAGTGAGGGTATAGCAATCTACAACTCGAACTAAGAATCTAGTGAAGTCTTCTATCTGGAGTCTACTCCTGCTAACAAAACCCTTCATCAATAAAATTATGTTTGGCTTCAGTGTCAAGCATGAAAATACACCACTTTCCATCGACTGATCCCCTGAACCTGAATGAAGTTTCATCATGTGTACTAGAAGATAATGCCAATGGGGATAGATTGGCATCAGGTCCAAACTCTGTAGAGGTGTTTCCAACCTCATTATGCTCTAAAACAACTTGCTAGTTTGAAATTTTAGAATCCTCATCTTCATAGTAAACCCACATCATGCAATTAGCTTTTCCCTTTGGCCTCAAAGGAAAATCATGCTCTTTGTTGTAGGGTTCCTTGCACCAATAACAAATTTGTTTCTTCTTAATTTAGAACGAGTTGCATCATCAAGTTTTGTTGTCTTTTTCTTTGTCTTTGAAACTAGTTGATGACTCTCTTTAGCAGGCAAGGTGTTCATTTTTGGTGGAAACTATTTTTTTGGAGTAGCAAGCTCCATACTCGTTGCCTTCTTAATGGAACCATCTAGGAAAGGCGGATCAAAGGCCTTAAGCCAACCTCTCAAAGGCTCATGTAAACCCTTAGTGAACAACATAACCAAATGCCTCTCTGGCAAACTAGGAACCATCATAGCAAGCCTTTGAAACTCGCTAATGTAAGTATCCAAGCTACCCACCTATCTAAGTTGTGCCAGCTCTCTGAAGTACAACTCCAAATCTTTCTTGTCGAAGCACTCAATCAACCTATCTATGAACTCCTGGTAGGTGTTAATAAGGTTATGCTACAAGGTGATCATCCCATAATTCCACCAATCATGAGCCACTCCATCCAGATACAATGTGGCAAACTTAATTGCCTCGTCCTCATGCATAGGTCTCAGTGACAAATAGTTGTCAAGCTTCTGCACCCATAATCTAGCTAAACACTTGTCGCTGCCATCAAAATGTGGCAAGAAATCCTTGCTGACAACATGTTGGAAATCCCTGTTAACCTATGTGGCCTACAGTTCTCTATGCTCCTATCTACCTCTAACTCTAGGTCTCTGTAAATCCAAAAACTCCTACACTGATAATGCTTGTCTAATCTCAGGAGCTAAAGAGATGTACTCCCCATAAATCCTAGTAACATCAGTAGCTAAAAAGGCATTTGGTGACTACACCTCTACCTACAGAATCTGCTGCTCTAGTGGAGTCTCTTGAAGAATAAATGTAGGCTGACCGAGTCTAAGAATGAACCCACTAGATGATGGATCATTCTAAACTAACATTCGAGGTTGCTCAACTCTAGGTTGATCAACATGATCTTTCAGCTGTAGAAATGGACTCTACCTAAAGGCACCAACCAAATCTGTAACCATGTCCATCAAATTCTCATGTTACCTCCTCAACTCTTTACCAAGACTATGAGGTATATCACGTCCCCTATATCTAAAAACCTCTTGATCATCTCAGTGTATCTTTGTGTCTCTATCCCCCATTAAACTTGTTATTCTATCATCACTGTCACTAGAATTAGACCTATGTATGCCCAAAATTCCTAAGTTTGTATCACCCTCATGAATCATAGGTGGTTCCCAATGACCTGTTCCTCTTCCTCTAGTATAAAACAAATTATCTCTGCTCATGAAATCTAACACTGCATAGGATGACAGGACAACTGCTCTGATACCACTATAAGAACCCCTCTAGTTCTCCGATTTCCAATGCTTTGTAAATGATGAATGTTTGTTTTGATTTTTAAAACTATATTTTATTTTTTTGTGTTTTCTCCAATATAGAAATGCAAAGTAACAATGCAAAAAAATACATGCAAGAAATCTAGAAATAACTTGCTGCAAATAAGATGGTTTTATTAATAGATTGCCTCTATGAACTTTTTACAATATAAAATGCATACCAAAACATAGAAGATGCAAAATATATTAAATTTTGGAAATGTAGTAGCCAACCCAGAATTCTGGAAATGATTAACTAGCAGCAACATATAGAGTTTTATTCATAGCATCAATTATTAAATATTTTTCATCATTCCTATACCTTGAATGATTGCTATACATTAACCCTTTAATACTACAATCTGTTGGCAGCAAGATGGCAACCTATAGATGATAGATTTGTCCCTTTGCAAGGATTTTCCACTACTAAAATGGTAGCAAATGGTTTGGTATATCCAGACTCCTCCCAAGATAACAATCTATGCACATTTGACTAGGCATTTTTACCATGAAGATACCACGCCTAGAACTTATGCTAGGATGGATAGCTTATCATAGCCAGAAACATCTTTAAGTGAGCCTATATTTTCAATGAAATATCTACAACAATTAATTTGGTATAGTGCAGCAATTAGAACCCTTTCCAAACTACTCAAAACTTGTAATAGATTAGCGAGAATAAACCCTCCAAACTTGAATGCCACTGTAGCAAATCACTGTAGCGAGGGTACTATTCACATGGTAATGTAGCATGAAACTATTCATGCCATTGTAGCAATAGAACAATAACTTCTGATTTGCAATATTTGTAGAATCCTTCAAACCCTTGAATGTTTCTTCACAAGTATGCACAAATTGGACCCCTGTATGAAGCCCATAGTCAAGCAACAATTTAGTTGATAGTTTCACAGCCTCAAAATTGCATAAACCAATGAGAGTTTTTGTTCCCAATGGTTAGAATGGAAGAAACCATAGCTAGCTTCTTCTCCAAGCACGAACTCTAAAGATACAATTTTATAATCTTCAAACATAATGAAATTGATTTCCTTTGATGCCCTTTTTATAACCTCCTCAAAGAGGTCGACCTCTTAATTGCATTTAAATCTTTTAAAATCCATTTTAGGTTTTTTAATAAAAAAATTATAATATCTCTCCTAGCTTGGGTGCCCAAATCAATAATATAAAAATGTACTTTAAGTGATTTTAATTGAGGGCCATGGCCTTATAGGAAATAAAGTACACTTTTTGACTTTATAATTTTTTATATTATTTAATTATCATTAAAGTACCTTTAATGATAATTACTCATTAAACATTTAATATTTTTCCCAACCAACTGATTAAGAGGTCAACACTACATCTAAGACCTATCCAGGTGCCTTACTAAATATAGTAACCCTGAGTCACCTGAAATGGTGTCTTACTATAAATAGTAAGTATGAAGGACTAAGTCTAACGAAGGCCAAACCTAAACCCACACTGAGATCTGAAGGAGAAAACACACTGATCACTACCAAGAAGGACCCTCTAACCATTTTTGTTAGCCTACAAGGACCAAAAATAGGCTAAACCATTCAAAAACAACAACAGGCTAAAATGGGGACATTACAGATAGCTTCTAATCCATAGACTAGGGAGAAAGGGGTTGCATTTGTTGGTGTGTAGATACTATTTCAATAAGCCCGAAGAGTGTGATTCAACTGCAGATGCTAGTCATGACCAGCTTCATTGACCATTTGCTTTAGGATCTTCAAAATGGTCTTGTTTGTAGCCTTAGCTTGACCATTGCCCTGGGGGTAATACGAGGTAGAGAATCTATGTTGGATGTTGAATCTTTGACATAGCTCTTTTACATCCTAATTCTTGAAGGGTGTTTCATTATCTGAGATGAGGGCTTGTGGAACACCATAACGGTAGATTAGATAATTCAAGATAAATTTAGCAATTTGCTTCCCTGTTATGTAGGTCATAGGAATGGCTTCAACCTACTTGGTAAAATACTTAGTGGTTGTTATGATAAACTTGTGCCCTTTGGATGAGGTTGGAGTGACTTTTCCTATCAGGTCAAGTCCCCAATGTGAGAAAGGCTAGGGTGTGATCATTGGTTGCAATTCTTGAGCTGGAGAATGAATCAAATCTCCATGCTATTGACATTGGACACACTTCTACACATACTGATGAGCTTCTCTTTCCGTGGTTGGCCAATAGTACCCTATCCTCAATAGTTTCTTAGCTAAAGGCATATCACTAGAATGGGAACCACATATGCCATCATGTACTTCTGTTAAAGTAGTCAAGGATTCCTCTTGGTTAATACATCGTAGTAATGTCCCTTAGATGCTTCAATGGTAAAGGTATGCCTAGGATCATGAATCAGGATGCCAATTTGTAAATGTATTTTAAGGTTGGATATGGGATGACCGGTTCCTCTACTTAGGTTGGTAAAGATTTCATGTGCCCACAGGGTCCAGGACCAATAATGGCCACATGTGAATTCAAATTTAGGGATCCCGAGAAAGTTGTAAAGAATTTTTTCTACCGAGAATTCACATTGGAGGACGTTGTTCAACATATCTAGTAGTGATCCAATTGTTGCCATAGAATCTACTACTCTATTGTTCATATGAGGAATCTACTAAAAAGTTATGCCTATAAAAAGGTTCTTGAGAATTTCCACAATATTTTTTTAAGGAGTAAGATTTTCATCCTTTGTTTGATAGTCATCATTGACTTAGTTGATAACCAACTATGAGTCTCCATAGACTTTCATCTCTTGTATACTGCCCACTTAAAGCTGCTATCCTTAGACCTATATTTAGGGCTTCATATTCAAAAATGTTGTTAGTACAGGGAACAATGGTGATATGAATTTGGAATGCAATCACCTTGAGGGGTGATGAAAAATATTTTGCTTGATCCATGCTAGGTGAACGATCCATAAAAGTACATCTTCCACTGAGCTATGAGATTGATAAGGAATACTAATTCATTAGGGAAATTAGATATCAGAGGGTTCTCAACATAGATAGATGATTCCACTAGTTGGTATGTGATCACTTGTCCTTTGATTAACTTGTGTTCTACATACTCTATGTCGAACTCTGTTAAGATCATCACCCATTTGGCCATTTTCCCTATGAGAGTTGCTTTGGATAACAAATGGGTTGATTTTGTATAAGTTTGATTTGGACAGACGTAGTGAAATTTTAAATTGAAGGCAAAAACTACTGGTAACCTCTGGGTGAATAGTTTATTTTATGGCCCGCAGGAGTCTACTGATTTACACAGTTAAGCTAGCTCTTTCTTTTCCCATTTTCATATTTGTGCCAAAAGAGCTCTGGCCAGCCTTGATGTTCAGAATGTACCGAGAGATCGTGGTTTTAAATTATTAGCATGAGCGGAGGTGTTGATAATGTTTGGTCTATTTGGGAGAAACATCCACACTTCTCATCCGCGCGAAATTTATCCCTTTGCTTGGAGAAAGATGAAGAGGTGGATTTATCTAATGTTGCGCTGCCGAACCACCTGAGCGCAATCTTCCTTGTAATCCCTCTCATTTACAGCTTTAGTGTTTTGTGGTGATTTCCATATCCACAGGATAGTTTTACTGCTGGCTGGATCGATTTTCCTATCCCTCTTTGTGAGATGATACTAGCCGAGGTTTTCCTAATGTAGCCAGAAGACACTTTTGGTTAGCGCCGCTTTCATTTAGCTTCCGGTTTGATAAAGGGTAGTTATAAAATTGTATGTGCTCCACTTCTCTTCTTTGGATTTCACCAAATATCGTCCCTTAATCGCCCGTGCTGTGGATCATGTCGTGAAAAGATGGAACAAACTTTTCTGGCGCATTGGTTTCCTCCATTTCTTTGTAACCGCTACAGCAATAGGTTCCCCACGCGGACGAAAGTGAATCACGGTTTATTATTAGATCCTCCTTAGCGTTAATGCCAGTTTGAACCAAAAAAAAAACCATCCATGGTGAAGGCAACATTTTCATGCTAATGAAATTCGGCCGAAAGTCCAATATTAAGGAGGATTTGAAAATCATCGAATGGAACGTCTTTGAAATACGTGCATATTTTGATGCCCCCAGTGGGTTTTGAGACTGGTACCAGGTTTGAAACCCACTCAAGATAATCTATTGGTCAAATAAATCCAACTTCAAGAAGCTTTTGTAACTCAATTTTGACCAAGAGTGCTATCTAAGGGTTCATCTTCCTTAATTTCTACTTGACTAGCTTGGCTTTAGGATAGATAGCTAAGTGAAGCACAACCACTTTTGGATCGATCCCTAGCATATTTTTGTATGACCATGCAAAGTTAGCTCTATTCTCTTTTAGAAATTTTGCTAGGTTCTTCTATTCTTCGTCCAACAAGGATTCACCATAGAAAGTGATCTTAGGTGCTTCTTCGGTACCCCCATTAACTGGTGTGGCCTTTTCTACTATTACTGTTGACTTCTTCAGATACATTGCACTAATGGGGATATTGAATCCCTTATCCTTGGGCTCCTTAGAGAGGTCTTCACCTTCAGATGCATCCTTTGTTTTTAATTTTTTAGGATCAAAAAGTGTCAAAGTGTGGTTTTCACTTAAAGATCTGCATGTTAGTTGCATTTCATCAATTTTACAATTGAAGGATTTAATTGTCTCCCCATAGTATGCCTCTGTATCGAGCTCTATGTAAAAACCTGCTTTGTGATCTACCCATGGTAAGTTCTCACTAAGTCCCATGAATTATGAGATCGCTTCATCATTTTCAAATAAATCCAAAATTAGTAGTCCTTGTTGGTCCATGCCAATGAGTTGCGGGTAGACTAGGCGTATTTCAGTTGGTTGATTGCTTGGAGCAAAGGATGTAATGGATATCATGAAGAGGGAGTTTTTTTTAATAGGTCAGCAACATCAAGGGGGGAGTCATATAAGGCCATATCACATGATGTAGGTAACCAAGAGGAAGCCTCGACCCATTTAGAAGAAGTACCTTTTCCAATAAGGGTGACCTTTCTAGTAGTACAACTTAGGCCAAGATTCTTTGTTCATTTCTCAAGAATGATGGGTTCTAGTAAACCATTATCATTTTTTCCTATCTTCTCATTCTTGTTATATCCCATTCCCTTCATTAACTGCAATCCTTTGTTCTCATCTTCCATAGGAAGAGTGGGGACAAGTCATTCATCTTGATAGAGGAGTTTAGAGATATCATCCTCATTGAAATATTCTTGATTCAAATCCCCCCACTTGGTAAAGGTAGTATCTGCCATCTTGATAGTTTCAGGCTCTTTGTTGTTAGATGTAGGTTTCCCATGAGATTGAGGTTAAATAGGAAACTCTCCTAAGACAAAGGTGTTCTTCATTAGCTTATAGTTCCCACAACCATCATCTTGGATCACTTCTTTGATATCAGGTATGTTATGCACAATGGGTGCCTTTTTTTTAGAGGTAGATGCAAGGGATGATGGGTCAACAAATGAGGTAGAAGGTGTAGGCCCTTCATCATTCTTGGGTATTTGTTGGATTTATAGAACTTGGCCTCAAGATTTTTGCAATAGTAAAAAGGCTCAGGATCTCAATGGATAGTAATCTCTCTGTCCTCAAAAGGAAACTTCACACATTGATGATAAGTCGAGACTACATCTTTTAGAGCATGGATCCAGGGTCGACCAAGTAGAATGTCATAGGAAATATCCAGGTCTAACACTTGTCATTTAGTTTCTACGATGAGAGGGCCCACTTGGATGGGTAGTGCAATGATGCCTTATGATACCCATTCTTGGTCGTCATATGAATTGATGGTGGTAATTTTTGTCTTTTCAATAGTATCCTCTGAATAGCCCAAATTTTTGATCAACTGAAGGGTACAAATGTTCAATCCAACACCTCCATCTACTAAGACTATTTTTAACTTGTTCTTATGAATGATAACCTCAAGGTGTAAAGTGTGGTTATGAGATAGTTGTGATGGTAGGTCTTTCTCTAAGAAGGTGAGAAGATGATTAGCGATATTGCCTACCATAGCTTGAAACTGATTAGTATCTATATCCTTGGGAACAAATGACTCTAATAAAGTTTTCTCCAAGATTTCCCTATGCACAGGTGATAGTATCAATAGTTCTAAGATTAAAATCAATGTGGGGTTGTTTTTAAGTTTCTCTAAGAGATTGTACTTGATAGTGCTTGTTGTTGGTTGGGTAGGTTGTGCCGTAGATTGGGGTGAGACTCCTTGGATGCTAAATTTACCATGTGTGGTGACTCCACACTCTACACTATGCCCTTTAATGCTGATGACAGTGATGGTGCTATCACAGGAAGCAACTACATTGGAATAGGTATGCTGCACATTTGTGTAATCTTTAGCTTTAGCTTTCCCAGTGTTGTTCTCTTTGTTATGATCTGGCATAGGGTTTTTGTATATCTTAAGATCCTTATTCCTGGCTCATACCTCAACAAATATGGTGTCGTTCCCTATGTACCAGGATGGTTTCTCTTGTGGTTCTTGGTAGTTTTCAAAGTTGGGAAGTGTTATCATATTTGACTCTACCAACTTTTTCATGATGACTTTGATCGGTTCAGATAGATGTGTGTACTTGTGTTTAGGATACTTGTTCTTGTTAGGGGTTCACCTTTGCATTTCGGTGTTATTGATTTGATGGTTCTGCAGGGGTGTTGTTTGCTACATAGTTGGTTGAATGTTTGCAACTTGAGTGTTGTTTGGCCTAGGAGCACTTAGGACTACCTTAGCATCTACCACACCATCATTTGTTACATTCTTATTCTTAGCACAGACACAAGGCTTTTCATTTGAACTAGTTGATGGATAGTCATCTTTATAAGCTTGAGTATTCTCCTATGAGATTAGAGTCTCTTGATGTTAAGGGCTCTAGGGAAAATATCATCATAAGATGTGATGCACTGCATTTTCAAGTGGGAGGATAGATCTGGATCTAGATTTTCTATGATGATTCCCACTTTTTCACTGGGAAGAGGCCACTTGCTTTTACTAGCTCTTTGTCTCCACCATTCTAAGAAATTAGTGAAATTTTCTCCTTTGTTTTTTCTGAGAGTGTACAATTCCTCTAGACTAAAATCCATGTCAAGAGTAAAGGAGAAGTGATCGATGAATTTATTAGTAATTTCTTGAAAGGTTTTTATACCGAGAGGAAGATGAGAAAACCTATCCATGGCAGGACCTGTTAAACTTCGAGGGAAGAGGTGCATTAAGTATGAGTCATTGTAAGCCACCTCCATAAACATGATGATAAACTCTTTGACATGGTCCACAGGACTTCCTCTTCCTTTATATTTATCAAATTTGGGGATTTCAAAACTAGGAGGGAATGGTACCATTGCTATATTTCAGTCAAATGGATAAGGACATAAGTTTTGTGTATGGGGCTTCTTGCTCTTGCCCATGTGAAGGTCCTACATTTCTTATGATAATGCCTTAAATTGTGATGCTAGATCATCTTGTAGGTTTGGTGGAGGAACATATGGTGGGATGATGGATGAGCTATATGTGGGATTTTGATATGAGGATGTGTTGTATGGGGTGTATGGTGGTGTAGG
>VDFB02179655.1:0-15784 GCA_007258455.2 Sequoia sempervirens
CCCATGGGGACGAGGTAGTAGTCTACTTTCCTCTGGCTTGTCCATCCTTCACCGTCGCTGGAGCTTTCTTCTTTTTCTTTATCTCAATCTTTTTCCCCACTGTCACCACCTCAATACCAATTTTCTGCATCAAATTTTTATTGAGCCTAACCAGGTTCTCAATTCCATTCTCAAGGCGTTTAATCCACTCTCTATTTCTTTCGCATCCTAGGCAATTCCTAGGGGTCTCCGGACTATCAGCGCTGCAGTATTGGTCCTCCAATTCTGTTGCCAACATATGCCAATCCTGGGGCTCATTGGTACCACCGCAGGCACTCTGTTCTTCATCTTCATTGTCCCCATAATCCCTTAGATTGTTCAGCCATTCTATTGCCTCATTAACTTGGGTCTCTACCAGAGGGGAGTGAGAAAGAGAATCTTCAGGAGCCAAGTTCAGGGGTTCGCTTTACCTAGTCATCATGTCCTTCATGTTACACATAGCTCACATTATGTAAATTAAACCGGAATAAAATAATATGACAGCAATAAAATTAAAACATAGTAAATAAAGTAGACAGCAAATAAGACATTGACAATAACACAGAGATTACGTGGAAAACCTCCAATGTGGAGGAAAAACCATGGGGCAAGGATCAATAGCTTTTATTATCTCAGAAAATCTTTTACATCAGGAGCTTTTCGAAAATCATACTTCATCAATAATGCATAGGAGAGATAAATATTGACATATTTATAAAATGCTTTTCGAAAGAAGAAGTTTCTGGATAATACAAGGAGTTTCTATTCGAATTAGATTTTTCTTAATTTGAAATAGAAATTTCTTGATTTCTATTTGAATTAGATTTTTCTTAATTCGAAATAGAAGTTTCTTGATTTTTAAATTTAGTCTTCAGAAAACTAACATTCTCCCACTTGAAGCTAAATTTAGCCTTCACAACTATCATTCTCCCACTTGAAGCTAAATACAAGGCTCCTGGATAGCAAACTGCAATTGTAGATGATCCTTTTTGCTATTGATCCTTGCCCAAGCCTACGCATCAAGTCATCTGCAGGCCTGCCAAGCTCCTACATAGCTCTTGCTTGGCTTTTGGCAGTATTTTTGTAAACATATCTGCAGGGTTCTCAGCTGTATGGATCTTTTCCAAGTGTAGCTTTCCTTCCTCCAACACCTGCCTAATCCAATGATACCTTAAGTCAATGTGTTTGGTTCGTGAGTGAAAAGCTAGATTTTTCGCCAAGTGAATGGCACTCTGACTATCACAATATAGCACATACTTGTCTTGTTTTATGCCCAACTCTCCAAGAAATCATTGTATCCACAACATCTCTTTGCATGCTTCAGTTGCAGCTATGTATTCTGCCTCTATTGTGGAGAGAGCTACTATTTTTTGTAGCTTAGATACCCAAGACACTGCTGCTCCTACAAATGTATATAGATAACCAGTGGTGGACTTTCTAGTGTCCACATCTCCAGCCATATCTGCATCTGTAAAACCTTCAAGCACCATATTAGTATGATCAAAACATAAATAGTAATGACGAGTACCCTTAAGGTATCTTAACATCCATTTCACTGCTTGCCAGTGTTGTTTTCCTGGATTGGCAAGAAACCTGCTAACTACTGCCACTGAATGTGCAATGTCTGGTCGTGTGCATACCATGGCATACATTAAACTACCGACTGCTAAAGCATAAGGAATATTTTTCATTTCTTCCTTCTCCTTATCATTACAAGGGCATGAAGCAGAATTTAATTTGAAATGGGAAGCAAGAGGTGTACCAACTGGTTTGGCATACTGCATATTAAATCGGTCAAGCACCTTCTCAATATACTTTTCTTGTGACAGCCACAACTTTTTCTTCTTTCTATCACGAATGATCTTCATGCCCAATATTTGTTGTGCTGGACCCAAATCCTTCATTGCAAACTGGCTGCTCAAATCCTTCTTCAACCTGTTAATCATATTCTTATCCTATCCCACAACTAACATATCATCCACATATAACAATAATATAATGTACTTTTCCTGGTCATATCTCTTGATGTAGACACAATGATCAGTCTCTAGTCTATTAAAACCATGCTCCAACATAAAAGAATCAAATTTCTTATACCATTGGTGAGGTGCTTGTTTCAACCCATAGAGGCTCTTCTTCAACCTACAAACCAAGTTCTCTTTACCTTTTATTTTGAAGCCTTCTGGCTGCTCCATATAAATTTCCTCTTCCAATTCTCCATGAAGGAAGGCAGTCTTTACATCTAACTGTTCACATTCTAAATCTAGAGCAGCAACAAGACCAAGAATAACTCTAATGGATGACATTTTAACAAGTGAAAAAATTTCATTGAAGTCAATACCTTCTTTCTGAGCAAATCCCTTCACGACCAGCCTTGCTTTGTATCTCTTCTTCTCATCACCCTCATGTTTGATCTTGTACACCCATTTGTTTCGTAGAGCTTTTCTTCCTTTTGGAAGCTTTACCAACTCCCAAGTTCTATTTTCTTGCAAAGAATCCATTTCATCCTCCATTGCTTTCTGCCATTCTTTACTATGCTCATCTTGACAAGCTTCCTGAAAACAACTAGGTTCACCTTCATCAGTTAATAAAATATAATCTGAGAGAGGATATCTCTGTGAAACCTTTTGAGGCCTAGTAGATCTGCGAACTGGAATCTCTTGTAATGGCTCTTGCACGGTTTCTACTTCTTGTTGTCCCTCATTTCCATTATGTTGTAATGGCTGGTCATTATTTCCAGCAGTGGCTTCTTGTAAAGGTGGCAGATTTTCTTGTTGTTCCTCTTGTTGTCCTATAATTTCAACAAATTTCTGCATCTCCACACTTTTGTCAGTATTTTTAAACATTTGTCCTTCATTAAAAATAACATCCCTACTTCTGATAATTCTTCTCTTTAGAGGATCCCACAACCGATAACCTAGCTCATTGTCAGCATATCCTAAGAAAATACATTTCAATGATTTTTCATCCAACTTGGACCTTTGTTCTTTAGGAATGTGCACATAAGCTTCACAACCGAAAACTTTCAAATGAGAATAATATAACTCCTTACCGGTCCACACCTTTTCGGGAATGCCTCCATCTAATGAAGTTGTGGGAGAGCGGTTTATTAAGTAAGAAGCAGTTCAGACAGCCTTTGCCCAAAAATGTTTAGGCAAACCAAAATTTGAAAGCATACTTCTCACCTTCTCCAGTGTTGTCCGATTCATTCTCTCAGCTGTTCCATTTTGTTGTGGAGTGAGAGGAACTATTTTTACATGCCTTATCCCTTGTTTACTGCAATATTATTTGAAGGCTTTGGAGCAATACTCCCCACCATTATTTGTTCTAATACATCTCAATAGTTTGTTAGTTTCCCTTTCAACATCCATATGAAATTTCTGAAAAACATCTAAAACTTGATCCTTACTCTTAATAGGGAAAGCCCACACCTTTTTTGATGCATCATCAATAAAAGTTACAAAATAAGCAGCCCCACCTAGTGATTTTATATTAAATGGGCCACAAACATCAGAATGCACCAAATCTAATATTTTTGTATCCCTTTTCGAATTATTCCTTAAAAAAGACACTCTTTTCTGTCTACCCATAATACAATGTTCACAAAATTTAAATTCTGTACCTTTTATTCCAGGCAAAAGGTTTTTCTCAGCAAGTATTTTCAGGCCTCTTTCTATCATGTGTCCAAGTCTTTTGTGCCATAAATCTGCTGCAGGCTCCTCTACAACAATAGCAATATCTGACTTCTGCAACTTTGGCTTTAACGTATAAAGAGTGCATGTTTTCTACCCCTTTGCAACAACTAGCGAACCCTTTACGATTTTCCAGCATCCCTTGCCAAATACTATATGGCAGCCTTCATCATCTAGCTTTCCAGCTGAAACTAAATTCATTCCAAGCTTTGGTACATGCCTGACCTGTTTAAGCAATAAACTACAACCATCTTCTGTTTTTATTAAAACATCCCCCACTCCCTCAATATTACATAAATTATTATTACCCAAGAGAACCTTACCCAAATTACCAGATTTATAAGAAATAAATTTTTCTCTACTTGGGGTAGCATGGTAGGAGGCTCCATAATCTAAAATCCAATCAATATCATGATTAGAAGCACAAAGGCATGCATCCTCATATGAAACAGTAATTAATACCTCACCATCTGATGCAACAGCCATAGTATCTTCATTTGCACTTGCTGGTTTTTGTTCCTTTTGCTTTCGCTTCCAAAATCGACATTCTCTTTTCATGTGTCCCAATTTTCCGCAATGATAACAGGTAATTCTACCTCTTCTTGATTTTGATCTTCCTCTTGACTTCGAACGCCCTTGTCGGTTTCGATCAAATTTTCTACCGTGATCAGCTATGGCTAAGGCTTCTCCTCCCTAGTTCTCTGTCATTGATTTACGCCGCAACTCCTCATTCATTAAACTGCTACTGACATCATCAAACTTCAGAGTTCCTCCAGGTGCCGAAGTGCTAATAGCTACGATCAAATTCTCCCAACTGTCTGGCATTGAACACATTAATAAGATGGCTCTAATCTCATCATCCAAAGTGATTTTAATAGAGGCAAGCTAACTAGTAATTATGTTGAACTCATTTAAATGTTCTGCTACAGAAGCACCCTCCTTCATCTTGAGATTGTATAGTTTTTTCATCAAAAAAACTTTATTTGATGCTGTGTTCTTTTCATATAGATCATGAAGCTTTTTCCATAATTCTACTGTTGTCTTCTCTCCGGCAACATTAAAATATACATTTTTAGCCAAATATTGACGAATGGTTGCAACTGCCTTTCTATCCAACTTTTTCCAATCTTCATCCGTCATCGTTGTGGGTTTCTTTGATATTCCTTCAAGTGGCAAATATTGATCTTTCATAATTAATATGTCCTCCATTTGGGATTTCCATAGGGCAAAATTAGCCCCATTTAACTTCTCCATGTCACTCGTTGTGACCTCCATGCTGCTCAATGAAAGAGAGAAATAAAACCTACACACACCAAATCTTCCAACAACTTTGCTCTGATACCAGTTGTTATGTAATTTAAACCAGAATAAAAATAATAACAGCAGCAATAAAATTAAAACACAGTAAATAAAGTAGACAACAAATAAGACATTGACAATAACACAGAGATTACGTGGAAAACCTCCAATGTGGAGGAAAAACCACGGGGCAAGGATCAATAGCTTTTATTATCTCAGAAAATCTTTTACATCAGGAGCTTTTCGAAAGTCATACTTCATCAATAATACATAGGAGAGATAAATATTGACATATTTATAAAAAGCTTTCGAAAGAAGAAGTTTCTGGATAATATGAGGAGTTTCTATTCGAATTAGATTTTTCTTAATTCGAAATAGAAGTTTCTTGATTTCTATTCGAATTAGATTTTTCTTAATTCGAAATAGAAGTTTCTTGATTTTTAAATTTAGTCTTCAGAAAACTAACAAACTCAGTAAATCTTATGATATTCCTAATAACAAGGATCATGAATTCAAATATTAAAACTCTATGCATAGTTAATAAACCCATCTTGTCTATCATTGCACAAAATGTCTTTGATATGACGGGACGTCAGCCTCATTAACCCAATATTTCCAATCTTTTGGTTTCAAACCCTCATTAGTTAATGCATCCGCAGCTTTATTTCCTTCCCTAAAGGTATGCGTGGCCTCCCACTTAGGTATCAGATTAAGGAAGAGTTTGCTATCCTCAATATAGTTTTTTGTTCTCCAAGATGGAGAAGCTGTCGACATGATGAGATCCGTAGCTAATTTGAATCAGCTTCAATTAAAACCTTACTAAACCCATGGACAATGATTCTTTTAAGGTCCCACCGAAGGGCAATTGCTTCAGCTTCGTTATTAGTTTTTGTCCCCACATACTTAGCATATCCTTCTATCATCCTGCCCTTAGCATCTCTAATTATTCCTACAACAGCAGCCTCCCCAAGGTTCCTCTTACTGCACCAGTCGAAATTTAACTTAACCCGATCTTTCCCTGGTTTAATCCATCTCACATGCTTTCTTAAAATCTTTTGGTGACTTTGATTTTATCCATAATACAGGTAACTCCCCACCACCTTCTAACATATAGCTCAAGAAGGGTAGCCGGCTGAAAAGCACATTGGTGTTTCACGTGATTTTTGTTCTCCCTAATCACATTCTTGAAAATTGGGAAAACCTTCTTACTGATCTTAGGATCTTCTCTGAAAATTCTATTATTCCTCTCCTTCCAGATTCACCAAGCAAGAAAGGAAGGAATTTGGTTCCATAGATTCTTCATCAAAGGGTGTCTAAAGGGGGAATTGTCTCTCCAAGCTTTAATAAGATTTCTAATGGTCCTACAAAAAACTCAATTAACATTCAGAAAAGGTAACACTTCATCTGAAATATCTCTGGTGAATTTGCAGTGTATGAAAAGGCGGTCCACCAATTCTTCCTCTTGGCAACATAGAATACACCTATTAACTAACTGAAACCCTCTCTTGATCAGGTTATCTGTGGTCAAGATTTTGTTATGGTTAGTTGTCCACCAAAAGTGAGCAATTTTAGGGGTAATAATCTTATTCTAGATCAATCTCCAACTGAACTCTTTACTTTGTAGAAAGTGGTCACCCATAAAGTAGGCAAAGGAAACTGAGAAGCTACCCACTAGGGTAGAAGACCATATAGTCTCATCATTTTTCTAAAGATCAAAGAACTGGTGATCTCCAATAGTTCCAATAAATTGGTGTCTGATATCCCCCTAGGAAATATTTGAAATGGGAGGAACTTCCACTTAGGTTGTTCTTCACTCCAATCAACATAGTCAAAATGTTTAACCCCAAAATACTGAGAGAGGGGGTCAATATAAACTAAGAACAAGAGGTTGGAGGAAAGAAAAACCTTGCCTAACAAAGTGTCCTCCTAGAAGTTGATTCTAAGCCCATTACCAACCTGTCATCTTATACCATGCCTTAGTAATTTTTTGGAGTTTAGGATGTTTTTATAAATCACTGACCCTTTAGGTGGGGAGGAAAACTAGAAATCATCTTCCTTGAGGTATTTTTCCTGAGCAATCTTGGTCCAATCATTATCCTAGGAGATCATATTCCATCCAAATTTAGAAATAAGAGCTTTATTAAAGGGTTTGAGTTTGCTTAGCTCTAGGCCACCTAAGGATTTAGGTTTACATATTGTATCCCAATTAATCAATGTCATTCTCTTTTTCTCTTCAACCCCTAACCAAAGGAACTTCTTTTATATCTATTCCACCTTATCAGCTATAAAGGCGGGGATTTTGAAGAGGGATAGGTATAGACATGAATATTTTGGAGGGCAGCTCTTTCAATAGTTGAAACTTCCCAGCTTTACTTAGCATCTTACCTTTCCAACCCACAAGTTTTTTTCTGAATCCTTTCCACTATGTTGAACCAATTATTATGAGGAAACTTTTTAGTGGCCAAAGGCAACCCCAAGTAGGTCGCCAAAAGAGTATCTTTTTGACATTCTAGAATTTTTTATAATTTTATCTTGGAGCCTTTCCTCAATGTTGAAGAAATATAACATGCTTTTATTGTAATTAATATGTTGCCTCAAGATTTGAGGATATCTATTTAGAATCATCTTCCACTATTTAGCTTCATCAACATAGGATAAGCCAAACAATATTGTGTTGTCCACAAATTGTTGATGGGACGATGTGGGGAGGGAGGAAGCTGAAAGGACACCTTTACACTTATTTTTGGTAATGATTATAGCCATATTTCTTCCCACCACCTTAGCTACAATGATGAACAAGTACAAAGATAGCGGGTCTATTTGATAGACCTCTTTCACTATGAAAAAATCCTTTTTCCCTTCTATTTATCAAAATAAAAAATCTCATAGTAGTAACATATTCTTTAAGGAATTGGATGGCTTTGTCTTGAAACCCAAACTTTTGGAGGGTAATCAATAGAAAATACCAAGATATCCGATCATAAGCTTTGGAAATATCCAGCTTGAAGACCATCCCAGTTTTTTTATTATTCTTCATAGAGTGAAGGACCTCATGAGTTTTTAGGACTGCATCAATAATTTGTCTTCCTTGAATGAATCCCTTTTTATTTATGGAAATGAGTCATGATTAGATGGGCTTCAGTTGATTGAATAACACTTTAGATATGATTTTTGCAAAGGGTGTTGCATAGACTAATGGGTCTAAAGTCTAGAAACCTATCCACCTGCTCTTTCTTAGAGATTAAGGCAATGAAAGTAGTGTTGAACTGTTTTAGAATCTTACATATTATGAAGAAACCTTTAACTATGTCCTACAACTCTTGAAAGAAGGTCAAGTGAAATCCATCTAGACTAGGTGCTTTATAAGCAGTAAAGCAGAAGACAACATTCCTGACCTTGTCTTTAGAGATAGTTTAGTCAGGTTATAATTGTCCTTGATTCGTGAGGACATTAGAGATAAATTCAAATAGACCATCTTTCTGGTCAATAACTCCAGTCATATCCCTGTAATCCTCCTAAAAGAAGGAAATAACCACAAGAATACTTTAAATCTTATATGGGATTTTCATGTAAAACATGTATTATTCATCTTTGAAATTTTGTCCAATGTTATATGATTTTTTGGTCATATAGTATTCAAAGATTATTTTATCCAAGGGATATAACTATTGTCTTTAGTTATATTAAAAGTGTAAATTAAAAAGTGTGTGTTCATATAGTGTAAAGTGTTCATACAAATTCATGATGAAAGTGAAAGGTGAAGAAATTGTCATATTGTAATATTTTATGATTTCTTATTGAATTCAACAATTTGTAAAACTTGATTTCATAGTTGCAAGTCACAAATTTTTATAAAGTTCTTCTCTATTCATTTCATAAGAAGACCATAATCAAGGCACTACACTACAAAATTTCATTGTGTCTATTGGTAGGGGCATCATTTTCAAAGCCTCCTTGTTTGTGTGCTTGGATATTTCCTTTATATTCTTGCCATGACTCCATTTAAAAGATCTAATATTGTGGTTAATGCAAAATTAGATGGTTCTAACTATGTAAATTAAAAATGTGAGATAAAATTATTTCTTCAAATGAAAGGTTTATGGAAGCTAGCAATAGAAGAAACATATATAGACAAAAGTAAGCATAAAAATGGGATAAATGGTATGAATTCTGGATACTATTCAATTGTAGATCAATCTTGAGATTAGACCTCTTTGTTCGGACATGAAAACCATAAAGAAAATATGGGAAATTTTACAAACAATGTATGAAAAAACCATCAAATTAATGTAAGTTATGGATATTAAAAAATACAATTTACTCATTTTAACATGAAGGGGGATATAGGAGAAATAATCATTTTGCAAAGTCAAGAATTGAAAAAAATAACTTCGAATGATGAAAGTGGAATATAAGCTTGAAATTATAGAATTGTTTTTCTAAATTTTCCTTGATGTTTTACCATAACTTTGCACACACATTGCAAGTAACTGGAAAATTTGATAATATCAAACTAAAAGAAATATATTGGGCTTTGTTGAATGAAGATAATAGGATTAAAAATTTCATAAGTGATTCTAGCATCAGTTCTCAAGCATTTATGGCTAGATAAATAGAACTACAATCAAAGGAAATCATGTATAAAAATGAAAGACAATATCAATTGAATTAACACATAAGTAATGTAAGGCAATGGAATCAACCAAGAGAAACTCAATAGAGGCAATTTTTAAACAAGAACAAAAAAATGGATAAATCACAAAAGACAATTCTAAAAGGAAAGCCTATCAAATGTTAAATTTTTTGGAAAGAAGGGCACAAGTGATCAATGTCCTAGGCAGTCATATGTATGAGGGTAAGATTTTTTATTAAATAATTCAATCAAATAATTCTCAAGAATAAGTTGATAATAACATATGACTTACAATAAGAATTTATGGCTGCATTGTAATGGGTAATGGCCCTTCCAAAATTTAACCTAATTGAAACATATGACTTACAATAAAAATTATTTAGGTCTTTAGAAGAAGTTACATGTGCAAGGATATTTCTTGGGGATGATAGTTCACATCAAATTGAAGGAATAGGTTTAATTCCAATAAAAATGTGTGAAAATTAGAAGCTATAAATAATAGATGTGAATCTTATACCCATGTTAACAAAAATATTCTCTCAGTAAGTCAAATAACTCACCATGGTTATAACATGGAGTTCTATTTACATAAGTTTCTAACCGAGAACATTAATTAGAGATTCAAAATTATTGCTACACAAGTTGAGAGTGATGGAATCTAAATCAATTTAGCATATGTTGAAAAGGTAGCCTAAATTACTACAAGTTTCCCCATAAGTGATTTGTTGCATCAAAGATTGGATAATTGTAAACATATTAAATATGTGTGCAACCTAGATGGATAGAATAAAAAATAGAGACAAGATTGAATGATTTAAATGAAGGGAGAGTAAATATTTTGAAACTTTCCACAATGGTTCATGTTGTCCTATGAATCCCCCATCAAAGGGAAGAGCTAGGCACATCTTAACATCCATCAATTATTTTTCAAAGAATTTTGGGTCCACTTAAGAAAAAATATGAATTGTTTAGAAAAAATAAATTTTTAAAAGAATTTGTCGAAAATCAAAGTGGGAATAAGATCAAGTAAATAGTAATAGACACTTGTAGATAATATGTCAATAAAAAGTTCAAATATTTTTGTGAATATCATGGGATCAAGAGATAAATGTCTAATATATATATTCCTCAACAAAATGGTATTGTTGAAAAGGAGAATATGACTTTAGTGGAAAGGCATAGAAAATTATACTATCAAAGTATCTTCCTTTATTTATTTGAGATAAAGCTATGATTGTCTTGAGTAGATCTACTACAACTTGTTTGTAGAAAATCACTCTCAAGGAAGCATGGAGTGGTAAGAAACCAAATGTTAAGTATTTTAAAGTATTTTGATGTGAAGAATTTTCTCACTTACTTTATGATATTAGAGAAAATAAATTTGATAATAATATTAAGTGAACCTTTGTTGGCTCTAATAATCAAAGGAAAGGATATAGGTTGTATGATCCTAGTGTGGAAGATGTGTTTACAAGTAGGGATATCATGTTTAATGAAGGGTTTGAGGATATGATAAAATCCTCTCCTATTCCACTAGTGGACATAGATAATTAAGAATCATATAGCTCCTTTGAAACCAATGAAAGTTATAAGGTTCCCTCCAATATAGATGAAGAAGCCAGTCCTACTCAAAAGACCAAAATTCTTCAAGAAATTTATCAAAAGACTGAACAAATTAATTATTCCTTTGTGACCAAGTCCATAATGAAGACCAATGACCCTCAAACCTATGATGAGACTAAAGGAAAAATGAATGGAAAAAATCTATGTAGAATGGATATGAATCTTTGAAAATGAATAAAACTTGGGAATTGGTGGACTTGCCCAAGGGAAAGAATGTGGTCAACAATAACTAGGTGTATAATTACAAGTACAAGTTTGATGGAAGCATTGAAAAGCACAATTCAATATTAGTTGCCAAAGGGTACTCACAAACTTAGAAGGGAATTGACTACACAATCTTTTTTCTCTAGTAACAAAGATTAGTAATATCAAGACTATTATAGAATTGGTAACCTATTTCAAGTTGTCTTTTTACCAAATGGATGTTAAGAATACATTTTTAATTTGTGAAATTGATGAATAAGTATATTTGACTCAACCATAGGGATGTGAAAGTTAAGGATAAGAATACTTAGTTTATAAGTTAAAGAAGTCTCTTTATGGCTTGAAGCATGATCCAAGTGTTTGGTAAGCTAAGATTGATAAATATTTCAAAACTCAAGGCTTTCATAATAGTTCTCATGATCGAAACTTGTATCTAAAGGAATTTGATGAAGGTGCCATAATTATTATTTTACTTTATGTTGATGATCTCATCATTATAGGAAATAACATGAACAAAATTAGTGATATAAAGTTAAATTTGAAAGATAGATTTGAGATGAGATATCTTAGTTTTTTGCACTATTTTTTTGGCATATAGGTATGGAAAAAATATGATAGAATGTATCTCTCTCAAATCTAGTATGCTTTAGACTTGTTGAGCAAGTTTAGGATAGAATATTGTAAGAGTGTCTCTACTCCAGTTACTCCACGATTGAAGTTAACTAAAGATGTGGAAGGTGAGGATTTTGCTCCTACCTTATACAAGTAACTTGTTGGTAGCCGTGTGTAGTTGACTCACTCAAATTAGATCATTTTTTAGTAATCATGGTTTGAATTTTTTTTGAGTTTTCCAAAGGTTCCACATTGGATGGAAGAAAAGAGAATATTGAGATATGTACAAGGGAATTTCACTTTAGGTTATTCTTATTCTTCTCAAGTGGATACTTAATGCTTGTAGGATATTCTACTTCAAATTGGGCAGGTTGTGCAAATGAGAAAAATCTATTAATATTATATTCTCTCTCTTGGTTCTATCCCCATTTCATGGTGTAGTAAGAAGAAATATACTAGTTCTTTATCAACTATAAAATCCAAACATATAGTAGTGAATGAGGAAACTAAAGAAATAACTTGGCTATAAGTTACTCTTTCTGTACTCAAATAATATCAAGTAGGGTCTTCTTTACTTTATTGTGAAAATCAAACTCTCATTTTTTTGTTCAAGAATCCAATGATTCATGCTAGAACACAACATATAAATGTATATTGCCATCACATTACACATCTCAACCTATGACAAGTGATTCATCTCCAATATTCTAGGATAGCGGACTAGATAGTTGATCTATTCACCATGGCTTTATGTGATTCTAAGTTTATTTGTCTTAGAATTCTTTTAGGATAATGAGAATTCACATGAATATTTTATGGTTGTCACTCTAGGGAGGTCATGTATTAGTGACTAAGTGATTGTAAATCAATAGCTAACAAGGCTTTGTTCTTGGACTCGTCTTTTCTAAACTATGGGGAGATATTTAAAAGTGATTAGTATACTTAATTTATGAGGGCATAGAAGAATAGATTAATTATGGAATTTTCAGCACAAACCATTGTCAACAAAGCTACCTAATATTGCTCACGACCAATCACCTCACCATCCATCATAAATACTTCAACCAACCACTGTGCTACATAAGCTATAAATTAATAATGTATTTTTCTTATAAATTTGATACAATGAACAAAGAATCAATGTGCTCCAATTAGTAGCCATCTGATCTATTTGTTTCTTTATGTGTTGTGTTTCTTCTCAATAAACATGTTAATAAGAAACATCAACTTCTAAAGTATCTCTAGTTCAACAAAATACATCCAAAAAATTATATGAAATTGCACAATAACACATCAAATAAATAAATAACTAAAATTACCTTGTATACAGTGCCAAATCCACCCTCCCCAAGCTTGTTATACTCATGAAAATTTCTAGTTGCAGCTGCTAATGTTTCCAAATTAAATATTATTTGATGATGCAGACTAAATGGCCACTTTTCTTCAATAGACCGGTTTCCTATATATTAAAACCCATAACTATATGAGAAAAGAATTATAGAGAATATATATATAAGGAGTAGGAATCTTGTAGCCCACCTGCCCTCTCCAATTTCTGATTCTTATGCAGATTGAGATATCTTTCTCGAAAGAAAAAAATTGAAAATTTTATCTCCAGTTCACCTATATATAAAAAAAGGGGCAAGATACGTTCTAAATAAATACCTTTGTATCTACCCTCCCCAGGTATTGCGGACTTGAGTTTTCCTCGTACGGTAAACAGCAATCCTACCAATAACACAAGGATTGTCAAGCCACCAAGCGAACCCAGAATTTTGGGTATTTTGTTTGAAGACTTTTCTGCATGGAGCACCAATTTCCAATAGTCACAGAATGAAATATAAATATAACATTATACATCACATGTCTTGATGAAAGGAAAACCCAAAATAAGTTAGGATGAGTAGTACTTGATGAAGGTAAAATTGTTGATGATGAGGGTGGTGGTGGAGGCGCCAATGTAGAAGCGAAGAAAGGGTAAGTTTGATACATAAGCAAACAACTTCCAAACCAACCCACACCTCCAAGACGATATCCACCTTCACTCGCGTTCAACACATCGCTGATTCCCCTGACTAAACATGCTTTACAGTCCTTACTAGAAATATCTCTTACGCACTGAATCAGACCATAAATCTTGGTAGTCTGAGAGTACTGAGAAGTGAAACCAGAGGCATACATAATAGGCGACTCACCCACTTTAGTCGACAAATTGGAGAAAAGGTCCTTAACCGCCGAGCTAAACACAACAGGATTTGTTGCGTTTTCGCCGTTTAAACGATATAGCTCGGTGGTGTTGTCCAGTTGTCCGATGAAATTGGAAGTTTCATAACGCAGATAGCACTTGTCGTCAAGGAAAATTCTTGCGCTCGCCGCATACGCACACATTCGTCGAATCGTAGAATTTATTTTCAACGAACAAGCGTAGCATTCCTCAGCTGTCGTATCTCCCCTGCACTGAAGAAGGCCGTAAATCTTGTTTGGGCTTTGCCCAGACACGCTAGTATTGAAACCGCCAGATGAGGATGTGCGCTGTATAAGATTATCGACAACTATATTTCTGTTCTTCTCCATGTTACTTCCTTCTGTGATGTTGACAGTGCTGCTACAAAACGTATCCGCTGCTTTGCATAGGCGTAGGCAGGGATTAATTAACAACATAGAAATGCAGAAACAGAGAAAAGCATTCTCGCAGGAGGAACCGGTGAAATTCATGTTTTCCGTAACTCCACCTCAAATCATAGGAGAGACGAGAAATTCTCTATATCTAAGCGGAACTCTGCAGAAAAAGGCGCTTCTAAGTTTGTGGAATTTTTTACCTCTGTGTGGGAAAAATGTCTTTTTTCTAAGCCGATATTTTTTCTTCTATGGGAAAAATGCTTTTTCCCAGGTTGGCCCAAAAACAATCTCCGTGTGGGAAAAATCTCTTTTTTTTAAGTTTGCGGAATTTTTTCCATTTTCTAGACAAATGTGATGGGAAATCTGGTGATTGTATTGGAGAGGAAAGCCAGCTGTACAACGCTAGGAGGTGAGCGAAGACCATCGAGTACCTGTTTACTCGGAGTCACCTTTTGCTGTTGAATAGAGGGAGTCTATTTTCAGAGTCCGTGTGTAGACAAAAGGGGAATACGGCACTGGATATAGATCAGCACAAAAGCCGCGCAAGACTTAGAAGCGCCCTTTTCAAGGATGACTTGAGATTGATGGGACTGGGGAGCAGGTAAGTTATTCCTTTTCTTTAATTGTCATGGATGATTTGACATTAATGGTCGGTGGGGAGCAGGTAAGTTATTACTATCCACCTAGGCAAAATTAGGTTGTAAGTTTTGATCAATCTGGGTCATTTTTTTCATTTATATAATTTTGAGTGTAGGAAAAGAATCTGAATTTATCACGGATGATTTGATATTGATGGTGAGTGGAGAGCAGGTAAGTTATTAGCCTTCATCTAGGTAGCTGTTGCGTTGAAGTCTTCATCTATTAACGTAGAATTTTCATTGGTATAGTTTTGAATTTTGAAACAATTTTCTTTGACTATTATAATTTACTTTCTTATTGCATGTTCCATATGCATCAATGCAAACATTAAATACTTTCATTAGTATGAATCACATCCAAAGTCAAATGTTTTTTTATGTCCTATAGTAAATTGAATGAAATTGAATTGAGTGGTGTAAAAGTTAATAATAAAATCAAATCAAAT
>VDFB02179656.1:0-31395 GCA_007258455.2 Sequoia sempervirens
TATATAAAGAAAATATCACAGAGCATGTAGAAGACAGTAGTACTTCATATTTGTACCATTGGGTTTTGAGTTACATCGCAAGGATAGAGGATTGTTCTACTTACCTGAGCAAGGAATTTTCAGCCCTAGTTCATTGGGTTAGAATTCTCACTTTGATGATAGATGGTTGTTTCATACTACTGATCACAGAGATTTTAGTTTGGTTCTTTAGGGTAGCAGCTGATTGGAGGATTTGGAAAGTTTGGGATCATTTTTTCTTTGTTGAAGGTTGGTATAGCAATAAGATTCCCTCTTCTTTTGACATTGGAGATACTTGTTGCATCATTGCGAGTGGGATTTTCAAAAGTATGTGGTGGATGGGTGTGACAAATTATGTACCTATGATGATCATTCTTCACACCCATGAGAGTTCATTCCCACTTAGATGGACTTTCAACATTGGTCATGGTAATTTATATGAAGCATCTCATTATGGGACTGATTTTAGACAATTTGGAGCAATGTTTGAGGGATGGCTTGACAAGGCAACGAAAGCTAAGTTGATAGAGCAACAAACCAAGCTTCATGATAAGCAAAGGTCTTCTAGTTTTGAAATTGCAGTTGTTGATCAATTCATTCATGAAGATATTGATTTTATTGATGACACTTATAGTGGATCAGCCACTCATGAGTTACCTTTGGTTAGTGATAAAGGCATCTACGATATATTTTTGGAGTTGTCACCTATTCCCTATGATATGACAGCTGTTCATTGGTACGATGGTGGCATAATCTTCATGGATTCTTTATTGGTAAGTGGCTGTCCTGTTTGGGTTTCCATTTCACATTCAGATTTAGCATGGTCTATAAAAGTTATTGAGTTGCATGGGAGTGGGTGGAAACATGTCTACTTGATGGGCATTACATATGAAGTGAATTTCCTTCTTATACATGGGTATGATGACACCATTGACATCATTCTTAATGCTAGTTTGAGTTACAACAGTGGTATTTGGTGGCCTAGTGAGTTGACCTTTGTACCCACGGGAGATTTGAGCACCAAGCTCTACATTGATACTTTTGAAACTAACATTGGACAGGCTTATCAGAAGAAGATGGTTTCTTCTAAGTTTTGCATGCTAGAACCTGATGTTGTTCTAGCCTCTTTTCAAGAGATAGATGGTGCTCATGATGGTACTCTTCTTACTCTTGGAAGTAAGTTAAGATACTTGCAGTTACTATCTAATAGAGGTCTTGTTGACACGGCTGCAAGGGATAATGATGATGTTGTTACAAGACCAACTCATCCTGTTGTGAGTCGTGTGTCTTTTCCTAATGATGGCATTATAGAGGTTACCAGAGTGGCACAACGAAAAGCGACAAGTGTCGGCTTTCCAATTTATTCATGGGATCCAGGGGAAGTTTGCTTATGGATAGTGTGGACACATGAGGTTCATCTCCGCAGTTCTTGGATGGCAAAGCTCACTAAATAGCAGATGGTAGAGATCCCTGTGCACAATTTATATAGAGATGATTTTCAAAACTGGGATCCAGGAGTTTATTTGTTGGACAATTGGCTTCACAGCTTGACAGGGCTTGACAGTGACAGGAGCTTCAGGTGTATACAGAGGATGTTGGTTGGAGTTCTTTCCAGGATCATTTGGGATCCGAGTGGTTGGCTGTCAGACATAGATGGTTTGTTATTCAAATATCAGATGTTGTGGCAATTGGGAGATATTGTGGTAGCAGATTGCTTGAGGGCAAGCAATCCCGAGAAGGGAGGACTGTAATGTCCCCATTCTCGGAGTGACATCTCGGTGACTTGATTCTAGCCCATCCAGCACTCCCATGGGTTAGATATGAGATTAGGGAATGCTATTGGCCATAAGATTTATGAATTTTGGAGAAGAATTAAGCTTAGCAAAAACAAAGCTTCATGTTATTAATATTTTACTAATATCTCATGGTCCACTTGCAACTCAAAGCACACAAGGAGGTCCACTTGCAACTCAAAGCACACAAGGAGGTCTACTTGTAAGTCAAAGCAAACAAGGAGGTGAGCCGACCACATCAAATCAAATCAAATCTGCTTCTAGAAGATTCTCCCTCCTATGGCGGTTTAGCAAACTTAAGGGAGAAGCAACCTATATTAATATTTAAAGATCAAATCTGATTTCTTCCTTGGGCGGCTCAAGGAAGCTTCCAAAACTAGAATATTATAATGTTCAAGGCAATCAGATCTTCTCAAGGGCAGTGCCTTAGGAGAGAAGGAATGAATATTTTAATATATATATATAAAGACCAAATCTGATCCTCAAAGGCAGCTTGGGCTAGGGCGGTTTAGGTGCCTTAGCAATGAAGACAATGAATATTTTAATGGGATAAAATCAGAACTTCTCTTAGAGAGGTTTGGATGCCTTAATGATGAAGTCATTTGAATATTTTAATAGAATCGAATTTGGTTCTCCTTCTAAGTGCCGTTTGGACTAGGAGCCTTATTTAAGAAGGCATGGAGGCCTGTGAAATCATTATGATGCATGGATACTTGCTTTCTCTTGTCTAAAATAAGTTCTCAGAACTTCTTCAAGGTGGTGTTCCCTTGAGTTGGGTTTGGTGATACTCCCTTACCCCTGTTTGAGAGGTGAAATCACTCAGGTTTCATCATAGGGCAGAATTGTGCAAGCTTGGCGCATTTTACAACTAGGGTTTCCAGATTGGGGGCTGGAAATTGCATCTTCAGGTGTGATCTGATCATATTCAATCTTGGCATCTATTTTGGCATATCAATATGTTCCAGTTGAAGGAGTTGCTAGTTTTGTAGTTGTACTTCACATCTTCAGCCTTGGGTGTCCATTTTGCGGAGCTGTTAGAGCCCTTTCTTCAACTCAGTCATAGCTGGAGACTGTAGCAGCAGCTACTCCTATCATTCTTATCTTGGCATTATTGTATTATCTATTTCATCTAATATAAGGAGCTATCGACGAGTATGTTTTGTGGTTATCATTGGTATCATTTATAATCATTTTCTGAGTATTGTGAAAGTCTGAAAATAAAAGTCAGACCTGCAAATAATTGTATCAGACTTGTTTTGCAAAATAGAAGGTTGTTTCAATTCCAAAAATCATTGTATTTCTTGCATATCTATTATTTAAATGTTATATGCAAATCTGGGCAACAAAAACCAAACCAAAAACAGTTCACTTTGGGTCAGGATCTAGTTGGGATTCTTACACCATATTGGAATGGCTATTGCATTAATTAGAATTTTGATGTGACTAATGTGCATGGATATGATGATGTTTACTAATGACTAATAATATATATATTATCATGGCTTATGAGCTAATGTCAGTTTCTAGTGACTAATATTGAGTGCAAAACCTAAACCAAGATTTATATCTTATAAAGGACATTTCAGTTGGTAAATTTACAATCTTAAGTTCATTAAATTTCTTAATTTGGATTCTAATTGTGCTTTTAGGGCAAAATCTAGGAATATCACAAATAGGGGACATTACACAAAGATTGAGAAAACTACATCTTAGACTGAACAAAGGTTCAAGATGGACTAGATAAAGAAGATAGTATTGAGAGCTCTAAAAGCTCCAAGGACAAAAAACCTCCACCTTAGCTTTTGAGAAGGTCCACTCGACAGATAAGACAACCAAAGAGGTATAGCCCACTTGATTTTAGATGTATTTTTGCTTTGAATACACACATTGATAAGCCTAGAATTGTGGAGAAGATGGTGATGAATGAAAAATTGAAAATGAATCCTATAAATTGGCCATAGATGATGAGATGGCAATGTTGAAGAAGAATAACACATGGGATTTGATTCATTTTCCTAAGGGTTAGAAGCCTTTTGGATGCAAATGGGTTTTCTAAAACAAAGTTTAGTTCAAATGGTAGTGTTGAAAAGTACGAAGCAATGTTGGTTGTAAAAGGATATTCCCAAGTTGAGAGAATAGATTTTGGCAAAAAAAATCTCCAATTGCTAAGACAACATCCATTAGATTTTTGCTATCCATTATCACGCCATTTGACCTTGAGATTGAGAAAATAGATATGAACAAAACTTTCCTACATAGTGACTTGCAAGAAGAAACCTACATAACATAGTCAAAGCAGTCATTGGTTTGTGAATTGAAAAAATCTTATTATGGTCTCAAACAGTCAAAAAAGTGGTATCTGAAATTTGATTCTTATGTTTTGAAGTTGAGACTTGTAAGGTCCAAAACAAATCACTATGTTTATTGTAAGCAAGATGATGATCAATTTTTGTTATATACTTGAATGTCAGTGATATGGTGTTTTTTGGTAACAATAAGAATACAATTAGGGACTTTAAACCATAGCATTCCGTATAGTTTGATATGAAAGACTTGGAGGCTAATACGTTTATCTTAGGAATGGAGACTATAAGGTACAAAGCTAAGAGAAAATTTTGGGTAAGCCAAAGAAAGTATGTTGACTTTTCCAGTGCTCATCTACACGTGGCATAATGGAGGATATGTCTCATGTTCCTTATGCTAGTGCAATTGGGAGCCTCATGTCCACTTGATTTGCACTAGACCAAACATTGCCCAAGTGGTGGGAGTCTTGAATTGTTGTACAGCTAATTTTGGCAACGATCTCTAGGTAGTAGCAAAGAAGATCTTCAGAAATTTGAAGGGTACTCAATGTAATCTATATGTTATTAGTAGGTACAATTTTTGACGCTGGGCCCCTCTAGGTATTTGCCCCACGCCCCACCCCGTGCCGCTTCGTGGACAGAATCTGTAGGGATGGCTACCGCCCCGTGGTCCTCGAATTGGGACGCCCCCTGACAAGCGCTGTAAACGCCCTCGGTCGGGATCGCCGCCGCCCTCGATACCTAATAGGGGGACGCCTAGCCGTCCCTCGACCGTCCCGGGGACAGCCAGCCGTCCCCTATTGCCCAGCAGCATATAAAACATAAAAATAAAAGTTTTTTTTTAATTTTTTCTTTTTTAAAACATTCCTTTGTGGGCCCCACGCCTTCCCAACCCTAATATGGCCACTTAAAACATTTTTTTACCTTCATTTGATCTCATTTTAACTTGCCAAGATAAAATTGCAGCCAAGAGCAAAAGTGAGAAGAGAAAGAGGAGGGTTTGAAGGAGTTCAAGACAAGATTCACAATGGTGAAGTTGTTCCTCATGAATTAGGGGTTAGTAAAATATTTCAATGCAAAGAATGCAAAGAGTTTGAGAATATTGTTGGAGGAACTTGTGTTAAATCCTAGAGGTGAGCACTGAAAATGTGGTGAAAGTTGTAACCGATAATACAATAGCATATGTGATGGCAAGGAAATTGCATCAAAAGAGGCAACCAAATTTTTTTTGAACCCCCTACATTACTCTTTGCCTTGACCTTCTCTTGAAGGATGGGCAAAATTGATTGAGAGAGACTAGTGGTGGAAGAAATCATGAACATCACCAAATACATCTACAATCACATTTGGGTTCTCAACTGGATGAGAGATCACACTAGAGGCAAAGAGCTTGTGTGAGCAGATTTGATAGAGTTTGCAACTAACTTCCTCACTTTGCAAAGCATGTGTTCTTTGTTAACATCTTTGAAATAGATGTCCGTGTGCCAAGCATGGTTGGATTCACCCTATTCAAAAATGGCCCATTGGGTTGCAAAGACAATTTTTAAATTTTAGATTGTATTCTTCAATTTCATTTTTTTACTTTCTAATTGCAAGATATTGTGTCAGAGTTTGTGATCCATAGATGTTTGTAATTGTGTTTGTTTTTCTGTTAGAACATAGGTTACAATATAACTTATTGTTCTATATTGTTTGTGAGAGTTTCATATTTTGTTAGTTTGAATGGTCATGTTAATTTAAGATTAGTTTCTTAGTTTGGGTGGTGGTTTGTGTAGTTTTAACTTGGTGGTATCTCATGCGAATTTGAAGGGCTTTGAATTTGAAGGGCTTTCAAAAGCATTGAAAGCGACGTAATCAAATCCCACATAATTCAGTTTATTGTTTCTAGTATTGTGCACTCATGATTTAATTTTGTGTTTATCTTGTGCATTCTAATCCTACTAGTGATATCAGAGGTGGTGGTATATCTATACAATATGATTGGTGATTGTTATGATTATCATTACTCATATGAATATCTTAAATTTGAAATTTCCCTATATTTTTAAAATTTATCTCTCTCTCTATATATATATATATATATATATATATATATATATATATATATATATATATATATATGATCCCCCGTCCCCTAAAATCCCTCAAAATTTGCCCTCCCAAAAGCAGCGTCCCTATCAGGAAACTTGGTGGAACATAGGTTATTAGGGAAGCAATGCCTAAAGAAACCTACAACACTTAATGGATATTCAAGTATATGTGGACTCAAATTAGGTAAGGGATGTAGACAACAGGAGGTCTACCAATGGATGTGTATTTAGCCTATTTAGTGGTGCAGTTAATTGGATGAGTAATCGGAAAGTTGCAGTCACTTTATTCATTACAAAGGCAAAGAATGTGGCAATTACTGATGCCTGTTAGGAGGACATTTGACTTTATAGACTATGTTAAGATGTTTTGTTTATAATGTCGTTAAAGTTGATTTAATGAAGAGTGCATGGTGAAAATTTTAAATACTTGAAAAATCTCTAATATTTCATGGGTTTTTCAATTTGCCAAGTCTAAGTCTAGTTCAAAAATATGCCTACCAAATTTGTGTCAGCTATGTCTTGTAACTAAAGTTGATTAGAACTACATTCTGAATGAATGAATGAAGACTTTTAATAACGTCCACGAGGCCAAACAGCCTATGGGACCCATGGATCAACAACAGAACAAAACACCACAACAGCCCGAAACAGAAAACACCACCCAGCAATTACTTGATCTCCCTTTCCTTCTGGATCTTGGATCTTGTGCTATGTATTTTTATCAAGTAATCAGCACTTTTCATTATTTTCTCTACTTCAAACAAGCTGCATAAAGTGTCCTCATTCAGAATCTCAATATAATTGACTCGGATATCCATATAAGATGGGCATACCATGATGTAATGCCATTCTGTCTCTACTAGCTCTAAAGTACAAAACCTGCATATCCTATTTGTCCATTCTTCTTTAGGTGTTGTCCATCTACCAGTTTCACATCTAAGTCGATGCGAACTAGTTCTTAGCTGAGCTATTAGCATTTTCTCTCTCCATTTTATTTTCGCTCCTATATAATTTTTTTGAGTATGGTCATATGAGGGATTGAAGTGCTTGATGTAATACCTCTCTTTTCCTTGATAACTCCCTTGCCCACATGCTTTCTTTAACTTTTTGTTGCATGTACATTTTGATTGCGTTAATGTTATTTGGGCAATTATCTATGTTGATACCCCATTTGCTTAACCACTTTTTATTTTGCTTCATCCACGTACTCTTCTATTTAATTTCTCTTCTGCTGCCATTTTGGGTCAATGAGACAACTCCATGTTCTCTAGCCTCTTTAGATAACGTAGTAAACAAATCATAGCCAATGACTCCACAGGTAAGGCCCCTGCCTCAGCTAGGATAATCTCATAGGGAATTGATGATTTTATTTTGAGGCTACTTGTGATTAGATGTTTTTGTAGTGTTTCAATTTGTCTCCACTTCATTGCTGAAGTATTGCCACCCCAAACTTCACACCCATAAAGAACCATCGGCACCACTAACAACCAAAAGAGAGTTTTCTCAGTTTTCCAATCCCATAATTCAGCACTCCTACATCTATTTTTCAAAGAGTATAAAGCTTTCCATCCACCTTGAATCCTTTTTGCTCTACATGTCTCCCAACTAAGTTTATAGTGAAAATCAAGACCAAGGTACTTATAATTGTTAACCACTTGTAAGGGACTGCCTTCGAAGACAAATTCCATAACTTCCTTCTTTCTCTTCAAGGTAAATATCATAACCTTAGTTTTGTTGGTGTTCACCTACATCCCAACCTCTTGACAAAATAACTCAAGAGCTTTCAAGTGATCCCTCAAATCTTGCGTTGTTTTTGCCATTAGAATAAGATCGTCAACATACAGAAGCATCTTTATTACACAATTGGTCAATTCAACTCCTCCCCCACCAAAATTGTCTAACCATTCCTCTAATTTATCAATATATAACCCAAATAATGTAGGTGAGAGAGGGCAGCCTTGTTTGACACCAATGTCACTTCCAAAAGATTCTGACATTCCCTGTTTAGTTTTGATTTTAGCTCATACCTAATCATATAACCTATGAATAGCAGCCCTATGCTTTTTTGGAATTCCTAACTCTTCCATTCTAGACCATAACTTGCTTCTAGGAACAGCACGCTTTCTTGAAGTCTACGAAACAACAAAAAACCTCACCACCCTGCCTATCCCAAACTTTCTCAATCAAGTGTCTAAGTGTAATGCAGTGGTCGATGGTAGAGTGTTTTGGTCTAAAGCCCGCTTGACCTTTTGCCCTCTTTCCTTCTTTTTCTACCCAACTACTAATTTGACGCTCAACCATGCTCCCAAAGAGTTTTCCAAAGAGCGGGTTAATCATTATAGTGCGATAATTTGAGGGGCTGTTGATATCTCCACTTTTGTGCAAGGGGATGACAACACTGGTTGTCCAATTTGTCGGAAAACCATTCTGAATAACCCTATTGAATATTCTTTTGATGTGCGGTGTTATAAATATTTTGATTGTAAGCCATCTATGTCACGTGCTTTGCCCACCGCAAGCCTTTTAACTCCTTCTTTGATGTCTTTTGTGGAGAAGAGTTTAGCCCTCGAATTAATCATAGGAGGAACATCTATGTTTTGCACCCTCTCATATAACAGTTTTGCATATTCCAACCATTGTGAGTCTATGATATTGTTCTCTTTGACTATGTTTTTTGATTGTAATTCTTTCCAAAACCCTCTCAGATTGTGCCTACCCATGAAAATCAGCTCTTTCCGTCTTATTTGCATGTAATCCTCTTTTTCCAGTCTCACAAGATTTTCATATTCCTTTTTATTTCCCTCAAATTTTGGCTATTCTTTTTGCTGCCTTGCATTCTTCGTCATGCCATGGATTCGTTGGAAAGCTATTTTTGCTGCCTCTCTTAGGTCTAGACCTTTTGCACCAATTGAGAGTTTTGTAGATTATTGAAGTCAGATTATCGCTGCATATTGTTTTTCTGTTTATAGCGGTCATCTCAGTACCACCCATCTCTATCTATTTTTCAAGATTTGTTCGAAAAATATCTTGATTTTCCTGTGTCAAGGGGATTGTGCCATGAAAACACTCCTTTTGATTTGGTTGCAGCCTAGCCTGATATTGAGTGTCTTGTTGCATGCTGATTTTGCCATTTACGGGATTGTAATCTGATTTCATTTCCATGGGACACTCCCTCACCTCCACCTCAATTAACCTTGCCATGTGATTCTTCGAACATATAACATAGTCCACCACGCTTTGCCCACTGTAGGTGTGACAAGTAATGTTCCCTGAGTTCGGCCAACCTTTTATCCTGCTGCATATAACCAAATCGTACACGCTACATATCCCTGACAGTTCTGCTCCGTACTGTGTGATGCCTCCTTTTTTGTCTCGAGAATTTATTTCCGACTTTTGGTTCTCTTCTTCTTCTAACCATAGAGGGTTGTCTCTTATTCCCTCTTCCTTTCTAAGATATAGAGCCTGATTATTTGCTGTCCTTGTGTTAAAGTCTCCTATTAGGATAATTCCTCCTATATTATTATATGCTGATATGTCATTTTTCAAAGCTGCATATGGGTCCTCATTTTCCTAAGTTGTTATATTGATGATCATAAGTGGGTCCAAAGACTTTGATTAGCTCAAAGAAAATAATTGCCCAAGTCTTCAACAAAACACCCATTTATAGTAATGGGCTATATTGTCAAGTTTTCAAAGTCTCACAAATGTACTCACACCAAATTGGTGCAGGTATGGTTCCTGTGCCAATTTGCTTTGGTATGTCTTTATTGTACCCAAAGTGAACCACGTGCAGAAATATATTTTAAAATTTTCAAAACCAAGAAAAAAAAAGAAAACCTTGCAATTAAACTTATAAATTTTCTTTTCATAAAGAAAACAAAGTGTTGTTTCCCCCTTCATAAATTAGATAGGACACTTTCTACAATTAGACTTTGTAAATTTTCTTTTCCGTTAGGTAAGGTGTGGGGTTGATGAATTAGATATCACATAATTTTGTTACAAAAGTGCCCCAAAATAACATATAAATGTTCGTCAGTTTGGAACATGCCATTGATGGTAAATGTCAATGATGGTAACTTTGATTATGCCTCTACAAAACAAGCATATTCTCTTTAATACACTTTCCCCTCTTCCCCTTCCTATTCTTATTTCCTGAAATGCATTCCAGGTTTTTCATATCGATGATCAAGCCAAAAATAAAATGTCATTTCCGCTCCACATTCCACTTATTGTTTGGAGCTTCAAATCTGGATAGTTGGTAAGCAAAATCCCTTTTTGTAGGATCTCAAAATTCTACAAATTTTGTTAGTTTAGGACAACTCACTCTCATTCATCCCACACCCATTGACTTGACCTCACTCAAATGTCCCTTCTTCATTTTTTTTATCAATTTGTTGATAAATTACTAGTTAGTAATGAAGAATTTTCAAAATACCTGGTGATTATGTCCTAATACTAGATTGCATTGCATAAATCACACATTAATGAAAACTTCAAATGCGAAAGCATACACAGATGATTACACCTTGAAATCTGCTTTGCATTCCTTCAAAAAACATATAAGGAAACCTTTGTAACTGATACAACTCACAGCTGCAGAGAAATCAACATGTACTATGTTGTTCTAGTATGTTATAACTTTAGTTTCTTAGTCCTTCAAAGTGAAATGCAATATAGACTAACTCGAACCACTTGAACTTTTCCACGCACATTCACGCTGAACCTATGTAGAAGTTCCTATCCGAGCTAAAAACTCAACACTCCATCTTAGCAAGGAATGAATTATGCACCAATCCAATTTTATCTTTGAAAGCCTCAAACTTCCCTTTTGCTAAGGGCTTGATAAGAATAGTAGCTAATTGTTGATCAATGGAGATGTACTGGAGCTTAACTGCTCCCTTTTGAACCCTATCTCTAATGAAGTGCTATTTGATCTCTATGTGCTTGCTGTCGTGAAACACTAGATTCTCAAAGAGTTTGACAAAGCTCTGATTATCACAATAAATGACCATGGGGTCCAACTCCTAATCAGACAACCCTACAAGTCACTTGCAAAGATGGCCTCACAACTAGGGCTACCGACATATACTCTACCTCTACTATGTTTAGTACCACTAAAGGCTGCTTCCTGTTGAACTAAGATGCCATTCTTAAACCCAAGTTAAAGCAACATCCCAAGGTGCTCTTCCTATTTGTTGCACTCAATCAGAGTCTGTATACCCCTAAAACTTCACTTCACCATCTCCAAGATATCTCAAACCATACTTCACTATGCCCTTCAAATATTTGAGCACATATTTTGTTGCTACCCAATGCTCCTAACTAGGCTCCACCATAAACTAACTCAAGGTGTTCAATGCAAAACATATATCTAATTTGGTATTGACCAAATACATCAAAGAACCTATCAGTTGTTTTTACCACAAATAATGTTATAAAGTGATTCTAACAAAGGAATAAAACTTCCTTGAGAACCAATGTCATACATTAACATTAGGATGAATCAAAGGTTTTTTCGCCTATTTGATCAATCATCTTACAAAGATAATTATAACTGAAAATGATAAAAATGTTTAAGATTCAATACAACACAGCTTTCCAGCTATAATAGACTGGTGAGAATATCTACTTTTGTAACAACAATTAAAATCTAAATCCAATAGAAATGGAATGTACAGGTCTTGACAATGATTTTGTAGTTTTTTGGAAGTCTCAGCCATGGACACCAACGCCTAGGGCGGACGTCCTCATAGTGAGTTGACGTACCGTACAAACACGAAAATAAAATACGAAATACCTCAAAATCTATGCCAAAAAGGTTGTTTTCTTCTAATATGGGCACCTGCACACAAAAAGGAAAGAAGAAAAATGTTTGGTTGGGCTGTTTAGGGGCTTTCCTCAATCAAACCCTTGTTTTGGTATTACTACCTCCACAGACAGCCAGGATTTTTTCAATAGTATTGATAGAAATGACTAAAGAGATTGCTTAAAACAAAATATGTTGCCATAGATATAAAAATAGTCTGAAGTATACTATGCTAACACCAAATATATCTAAGTGCTAGTATAAAGAGATTTGTCACAGCAAGAAGGAGACAAAAAAACAGAATATGATCACCTAGAAGTCATCAAATACCTCCAAAAAAGATGCAATAGTTTCCATTGTGCTACCTTACTCAATCTCGCTTCAAAAATGTAATATGCAATATCCCAGTAGCTGCTTGTTCATTCAAAATATTAGCATTCCTTCTAGAGAATAGCAGAGCTTCAATATTTAAGTGTGAGCGTGAGAGAGAGAATGAATTGAGAGAGTTTTTTTTTTTTTTGTCCTTTTTTTCTTTTTTTCCAAAATGGTAGGTTTGATTGCTCTGTACAACACGACTGCAATGCAAAAGCGTTACTTCTGGAAGATCTGTGAGAAGGTAATGCTTCAACAACCACTAGAATTGTGAATTTTCGCAGGACACTAGCACATTGCGCAGACATCCATACATGGCACTCTTGTCTAGGAAAAACAGACTCAAAAAGCCAAAATTATCATGAAAATGCTAAAGAATTGACATTTTGGTGCTAGAATTTTATACTTAGAAGATTTTTATATAATGAGCTAAGAAAGGGAGCATTGTGTAGAATGAAATTGCAGAGGTATGCAATTTACAACACTACACCATGTAGGATCAATCACCTCTGAATCTGAAGATGTTACACACTTCAAATTAGTGATCATAGGTGTGGCCATAGGTTTACAATCCTCCATCCGAAATTGTTTCAAGATCTCAAATGCAAACTTACCCTACCCAAGGAAAATCTCTCCTGGTCTCTGCCAAACCTCTAACCCTAAAAAGTAATGCATCATGCCGATGTCCTTCATCTCATACTAAGTAGATAAATTTTCTTTGCACCCTATAATGAGTTGCTCAACACCTGTAATGAACAAATCATCTACATACGTTATCAAAATAAGCAGATCAGTCCCAACAACTATGTAATATAAATGAGGATATGCTACACTTTTGTTGAACCCATACTTAACAAATATTCATCTATCCTAGAATACCATGCCTTAGTTGCCTGTTTGAGTCCATACAACTTACAAGGCTTTGCTAACCTTACAAACATGGGATTCCTTCCCATTTACCTCAAAGCCCTAAGGCTACTCTATATACACTTCTTCTATAATGAGACTATTAAGAAAAATTGTCTTAACATCCATCTAATCTATTTTCCAATCCATGACTGAAACTAAAGGTATAATTGTTCTAATAGAAGTTGTAATGTCCCCTAATTGGGAATGCCCTAAATTTGCCCTAATTCCTAAATTTCCAAATAAAAAAATGGGTTAGAGAGTACCTTTCACCCAATTGGAGCCCTGCACACAAATTAGAAACCATTTTCCACAATCACATTGATTAGCAGGTTATAACCATTTACCACAAATATGCTAATTAGCAATTTATCATAATTAAACATCAGTAAATTCATGGCCGATTTATTAATTCAATCATTAAGCATTTCAGTATCTTTGGAGGGCTCAATCATAGGAGAGCACGAGAGAATGTGACTTGGATAGGGTGCCTCAGGTCCTCTACCCTAGGCCCATGAGTGGATATACCATCCCTCTTGGCCTCATGTGGCCCTTTCCGTTATCCCGTCATCCTGCCAACCATCCCCCTCCCTCTATAGTTTGCCCTCTTGTGCTGATTCGCTATGATGGAGGGGTGAGATTACAACAGGTGCCCTGAAAAATACCATCTCTCCTAAGCCCAAGGCATTGTACCTTGGTACCCCATTGGTAACCCCTTGGCCTCCTTGGGACTACTTGGTCCCCCATCTCGAGGTGGCGTACCTAGGAGAGTGCCCCATCGTTGTTCCCCTCTTGTAATCTTGGTCTCCTCTATCACGGCTAAAACATTAAGATATATGACAAACCCATATTAATCATATTTACTGATATAAGGAGGCAGTCATAATAGCAATGTATCATTAGTAACTGGAATATCTCATTAAATAATCACAATCACTTATATTAAATTATGCTAGACCATACAACTGTAAATCAGATCTCATACCAACTTAGGAAATCGGACTGCTGCACATATGCTAAATAATTGATTATTTCCAGCTTAGAGGATGCAGACCTCTATTCCCTATTATCTGTTTTATATCTGCAGATGATCGCTGCCTTAATATTCAGAAATTATTGATTTTCCAGACTGAGTAATTCTCTATCCAATCGATGCCCTTTTGCATTTGAAATGTTTCAACTTTTATACCCACGATGGGGTGGATGGTTATGTCCCTTCATTAAAGGCATGTCTCTTTATCTGTTTGCTTAACTAACCATAACTATTTATTAAAGGATAATTAATTTAAATTAATATTATCCTTTAATCACCTTCACTTAAGGAGAGTTTGCTTGTGCATATAAATTGATTCTTATAACATCAATCGATTATTATAATATCTGTCATGCCCCCACAATTGTAATACCAATCCTGGGCCGACTCCTTGAAAACAGAAAATAAATTAAATGTAAGCCGACTTCGTTGTGTTGGCCGACTCAGACACTACATGCTCAGGTGGAAGATAGCAAATTAAGCATTTATTATTGTCAGGGCCGACTCATGAAGACATTCCTAAATCCCTGTTATTGCCAGCCGACTGCATTTGCCATATGAATTAAATTAATATTCAAGGAGGCTGACTCCCCCAAGATGTCACCACACTTTGAGTAGGACTAACTAAAATATAATTAAATGGCTTTATATTAGGCCGACCTCCCTTAAAGAGCGCCTCTCTTAGAATAGGCATTTCCCTTGTGAAAGATCATGTCTCTTGAGTGAAGAGACACATGAGGGATATTAATAGAAGAGGAAGTAGAAGGGAAAAGGGGCATAAGAAGGAATCAGGGAAATTAAGAGCAGATCTAGTAAAAATATCAGTAAAGAAGAATGAATCAATAAGGAAACGGGAATATTTTCTCACTATAAGGAAGGGGAGAAATAAGAGGAGGAAAGCACTGATATATACAGCGAATAAGGATAGAAATAGGAGTATTTGCTGAGTGCAGCAGCAGATACATTAATATGATATCTGAGATGTGGAGGAGGAAATATGTGAAAAGAAAGAGTTGGCTCAAAAAGAGATAAGGGAAGATAAATGATAAATCAATAAGGTTAGTAAGTTGAATATATATATTAAGGAAACAGGAATATTTTTTGAGTATAAGGAAGGGGAGAAATAAGAGGAGGAAAGCACTGATAGATACAGCGAATAAGGATAGAAATAGGAGTATTTGCTGAGTGCAGCAGCAGATACATTAATATGATATCTTAGATGTGGAGGAGGAAATATGTGGAAAGAAAGAGTTGGCTCAAGAAGAGATAAGGGAAGATAAATGATAAATCAATAAGGAAAGTCAGTTGAATATATATATATATATATACACACACACACAATTAAGCAATAATAATGCTTGCAGCAATTATCGAGCCTTATAAGTAATTATGGTACTTTAATATGAATGATAGATTCTTATCTGCTTGATCTACCCTAACGATATACTCTGAGTGTTAAGAACAAATCATCGATCAAGGGGAAGAAACATACAGACCCGGAAACAAACAAGAACCAGTCCAGTTCATCACCACAGATTGCTGTTACCATATATATCCTATATTCAGGTGTATTTTTCTACAAATCATTGTTTACATATGTATGCATATCGCCTATATGATAATAAGAACATTTAATGAATGATTTCTTGTGATAGAATAGGTGATGTGCTTGATTGTCTGAAACCCATCTTGTAGGATGGGCCTAGGGTGGAGTGGTAGATAGGCTAAGGACGCTTATGCAGACAGCCGCAAAGCCTAGTTACGACCCCCCCCCAATTCCACAAGATGGCAAGTGTCTTCCAAGAGTTGAGACATTAATGGGGAAAGCAGGTACAAGTCACCAAGGGGGAGAGTTGTGGTATACACCCTGTTAGGCTTGGTATATGGCTTTGAGTGGACCCATCATGCCCCTTCTCCCTAAATTTTAATATGTTTGCCTTGTTGATAATCTATGGATGTGATGTAATTGTCTAACTCTCATAAGTGTGTGTGTGTGTGTGTATATATATATATATATATATCCGAGATTGCATTATTAAAGAGATATTTTAAAAGACGAATCCTAACCCTAGTTGCTGCAATTCGTGTTTAGTAGGCAAATTCTAGGGCAAATCAAGATAGGGGACATTACATTATCCTTTCCTCCCTGTTGTTGTTTGTGAAGGACAATCTGCATTTAATCACTGTCATAGCCACGTTTCATTCTTAACCTCTCAATCTAGCCACTTAATGCTTCTTAATGGATTTCCATGCATGATCGAATAGTTTAAGAATAGCAATCCGGTCTTTGTCAACCAGTATTTAGGATTGGATTTTGCGGGGGCATGACAGAAGTGTATCCAGCAACTAGAGCAAAAGTCTCCTCGTAGTCCACTCCTTCCTTTTGGGAGAACCCTCTTGCCACAAACCTCGCTGTGTAATTTTCAATGCTACCATCTACAACATGCTTTATATTATAGATCCACCTGGAACTCACAATTGACTTCCCTTCTAGTCTTGGCACAATGTCCCATACATCATTTTTCATGATAGAGGTGTACTCCACAACCATGGCATCTTACCAAACCTACTAATCTACAGCTTCCTAGAAGCTAGAAGGCTCTAAATCATTGATTTTACTCATCCATGCTGCTAGAATTGGTTCACCCTATAACATATAAAAATTGCCTTCTCTAACCACTATAACATGTGTTATTTTTGGCCTAGATTCTTTTAATCTAATAGGAACTTGTTGATCCTTGAATTCAACTACATAAACCTTACCCTCCATTATTGAACTAGAAGAAAATTCTTCTAGAGACCAAGAACAAACAAAACATCATCAAAATGTAAAGAAATTCATGACTTTAGTTGAAACGGTATTGTACCAACTCCTACTACTAGATACTTGGCATCATCACCAAGATCAACCTGAACTTCAAAATTATGTTCCCTGCAATTGGTAAAATACTCCTAGGTTGATGTCCACATACCAAGTATTCCTCAAAACCAAGCTGGTAAAAAGACAAGAAACCATTGAGAACTCTTTCTCAAATTTGGCAGCAAACTCAATCATCAGAGTTTTTGTAGAGGCAACTACCTCCTTTTGTTGCTCCTTATAATAGACCTTGTGATGCATAATGACCAAACAGGTGACAACTAAGAAAATTGATTTTACTCAAGTTCTTTCCTAGTTGTGAGGATCATTTTTCATCTGTTCCCTTACACGTGTTGTTTGACTCCATTCCTATTTGAAAACCCTAGGTTAGGAATTGTTGAACTTGAAACCCTAGCTACATGGCTGTCATTGCCCCTACTGAAAGACATTGGCTTGCCACTCCTAGAAGACCCTAGCCAATGGAAATTTGTCTTTAGAAAACCTCCTAAAATAAACCCCAGCTGCTGGTTTTTCAAATCCACCTGTAGAAAACCCTAGACGGTCCCTTTGTGTGCCCTAGTTGTTGGCTCAAAACCCTAGCCACTGCTCATAAACACCTACAACCCCATGGCACAATTGTAACTGTGCCCTAGTCCTCATTTTAATAGCAAAAGACTAGCCAAAACTCTACCTTATTGCAGGTTTCCTTTAGTAGTCACTTTCTGCCATAGCTACGACTACCCTAGCTACCATTTTAAACTAACAGAAAGCAGCTCAAAAGAATTGTTGCACTAGCCAAAACTCTGCCTTATTGTAGGTTTCCTTTAGTAGTCACTTTCTGCCATAGCTATGACCACCCTAGCTACATAGCAAACCCGACCGTCATTTTAAACTAAAAAAAAGCAGCTCAAAAGAATTGTTGCACTAACCATGACTTCAGAAACCCTAGCCACAAATTTTATCTCTGCAAAAAAAAATGTCGATATACCCATATCTGCGAAACATGTCATAAGCTCTAAGGGAGATATTGCACTAAGCAAACATAAGGTCAATTCAAAGCAATAGGTATAATTGTATTTGACCAACCAAGAAGCAGCCATTCAGCATCCTCAATAATAAGGATTGTTGGTAATAGGGATCCTTGGTAAGGAGGAATGAGATGCTTACCAAGGGGATTGGGAACCTTGAGCGATCCTCTCCTATCCTTCAATCATTGTGTTCTAGACCATCACATACAATGGTATTACATTCTCGAATGGAAAATGGTCCTAGGAGTGGGGTGTAGTGGAGCATTCCTACATTCCTATAGATTTTGTCCTATTACCACAAGTACATGCCCAAACCTCATTCCAGTCAAGATCTTCCCTCATTTGCCCTTCATGTTCTTGGGAATCATAGCCATCATGTACTAACTCAAGTTGGCTTGTCACCTTTAAGTTAATTCACCAGTCATATCGCATAAATTTCTCAATTGACCTTTAGGACATTTATGCCCTATACTTAACCCCTATCCTTATTATGTGGCACTATTCTGACAACAAACCGGCAAGAGGAACCTGACCATAAAGGAGAGGAAGATGGGGTTCTCTCTTGGTGCATAAATACCCTTTCTATCAGTCAAGTGATCTTACCTCTCCCTATCAATACAAATCATTATCCATCCTATATCATACATACATGATACTAGTCATCACTCACCTCATGTGACGTATCAAATCTAAAAGACAGCCAATGGAGCACCCTCTATCTATATAAAGGACAAATGGATGGTAAAGGAAATTGAGGAACACTCCTATGTGAAAAGGCCTGAGCAGAGCAGATACTATTATCAATTGTGCTCAAATAGATGTAGTGAGCACACCAGGAGTAGTAGCTTATAAGTTATATATAGATCCATAGATCTTGGAGGAGACAGATCCGGCTGAGACAGAGATAAAATAATCAGTGATGGTGGCATGACCAGGTTGGATTTCTCTGAGGGTACATATCAAAGAAGATTCTGAATTCAAGCATGGTTTGCAGTATTAACATTCTCTGCCAGTCTTTTGTATAAGACTGTAAAGTCTAAAGTACTGATAAACTCAATAACCAAGCAAACTTAGCAAATATAGCAGCATATCAAAAAATATATATTTGATGGTAAAGGTGGCTTTTTGAAAGGGACCAAACCCTTGTACAAAAACTAAAACAGATACAATAATGAAGCTCATCAAGCTACAAAGAAACTACACACAGGAACTAACAAAAGAGTCTGCCTGCAACATTGCTAAGAGGACAGCATACTAAAGTTGTGTATTGCATCATCTTTTTATTTTTAGAAACTGAAATACTTGCAAATTGCACACTAAACACTTCTGTTGGTGCACCACGGTTGCCCTATGGTTGCAATCATAGTTGGCATACTCGCAGAAAACTCGCCGAGTCTTAAAAAACTCGCAAGTTTTTCGAAGTTAACTCGCCAAACCCCCCCAAAATGAGTTTTTTCGAGTTTTTGAAAAAACTCACGAGTTTTTATTGGCGAGTACTCGCCAAAAACTCGCGAGTCTGATGAAAAAACTCGCCTGCACAGGAATAAAGTCAGAAAACATCTTTTATGTTGTTCATTTAATTTCAAAATCACTTGATACTTTGTGTGAGGAGCTAAAAACCCCCCCCCCCCAAGCAAGGAGATATCATTTCCAACGATTTGCCATTGAGGGGAGCGGATTCAAACGCCATTTTGTGTGGATTTTGAAGGGAAATTCGATTCACAGGTAGGGTTTTTGTTTTTGTTTTTTGTTTTTGATTAATTATTTTCTTTCATTCTTCTTGCAAAATACTCATTCCAAATTGAAAAAAAGACATGATAGAGCACAAAGAAACAATTTTTTTGCATTTAGAATCCAAAAAACAAGATTCATCACAATCTTTTGTTGATTTTTGCTGATTTTTTTCTTTTTTTCACTGTTTTTTGAAATTTTCAGACCTAGGTTCATTTTTTGTGTAAAATGATAAGATTAGTTAATAACGTTAATTGATAATTCATTTAAACAAATTTGTATCAATTTAAATCAAATTTAGCTCTAGATTTTTGAATTTTTAATGATTTTAGGTCGTTTTTTAAATTTTTTTGTATTAAAAAACTAATATGTTGTACATATTTTTTGAATGTGTAGATTGATCATTGATCAATGAATACACATTACAAACTATAATGGCTTCTGGATCTGGTTCAGGCTCAGCATCAGGTTCCGCCCCCGCCCCATCAAGTTCCACCCCTCGCACACCATCATCATGGGTTCCAGGCACTCGTCCTGCAAGGGCTAGAGACCCTACATGGAAATATGGTGTCAGAGGGCCAGTGCCTGGAACAGTTGTTTGCGGTGAATGCAAAAATACATATCATGGAGGCATAAATCGCCTCAAATACCATTTAGCAGGCATTCCTCAGCGTGATTCCAAGGTTTGTGGGCAGCCCAAAGAAGAGATTAGAAGTGAGATGCTTGCCCTACTTTCACTTGCTGAGGAAAAAAAAATGCAAAGGGAGAGGGCTAAAAAAGCCATAGCAGCATCCATAGCCAGTGGACATGCGCATGCCCATGGGACTCAGGAGCACGGGGTCGAGCACATGGAGATAGAGTCAGATGAGGATGCAGATATTATTGGCATTGTGGGCTCTCTTCATGGTCCACGATTCGCACTCATGGCACATCCTCCACAGCCACACCATCCTCTAGGCCCCCCTTTTCCTCTAGTTCGACTAGAGTGCCAATGCCACCACCACCTTCATCTTCACGCAACCCACAAAGTTTTTTTGTGCCAAGAAACACACCAAGAGCACAGGTATCATTGGAGGCTACAGGGTGGAACAAGGAGGTGCATGAACATGCCAACATGGCATGTGCTGATTTTTGGTATTTCAATAACATACCATTCAATGTGGCGAGTAGTCCCTATTGGCACAATATGGTCACTTCATTGACAGTTGCGGGAAAAGGCTACAAGCCACCTTCTCGCAAAGATTTGAGTGGGAGGTAAGTGACAAGTCAACTTAAATTTTATGTTCTTTAATTTAAAATTTAAATTAATTTATTATTTATGTTGAATTCAAGCTATTTTTTGTTTAAAACTTACAATTTTGTACTTATTTAATTATTTTACTTTGTACTTGCAGGTTGCTCACAAATGCAACCGAAAGGGCAATGCATGTGGTGGAAGAGCAAAAAACTAAATGGAAGAAATTTGGCTGCTCAATTCTTTCTGATGGGTGGACGGATGGGAGAAACCGCACCATCCTTAATTTTTTGGTTGCTTCCAAAGGTGAAGTTGTGTTTTGGAAGTCGGTGGATGCTTCCAACAGGATAAAAACTGTAGATACATTGTGTACGTTGTTGGATGAAGTTGTGATGGAGGTGGGGATTGCTAATGTGGTGCAAGTCATCACAGATAATGCAGCAGCGTATGTGGCAGCTGGAAGGATGCTTGAGAGTAGACATCCATCACTCTTTTGGTCACCTTGTGCGGCTCATTGCCTTGACCTTCTTTTGGAGGACATAGGCAAACTTGTTTGGGTGGCACCGATTGTAGATGATGCAAGGAGCATCACAAAATATATCTACAATCACCCTTGGGTTCTTAATTTGATGAGAGAGCATACGCAAGGGAAGGAGTTGGTGAGATCGGGTGCCACAAGGTTTGCAACAATTTTCCTAACGTTGCAAAGCATTTTGGATTCTTTGGGCTCTCTAAAACAAATGTTCGTGAGTCAAGCATGGAATGACTCCTCATATTCAAAGAAGGCCGAAGGAGATAGAATTTCTACAATAGTCTTCGACCCCTTGTTTGCACAAAAAGCTATAGAGATCGTGAGGGTAACTTCAAAACTTTGATTTTAATTTTAATCTCAAGTTGAATATAAATATATATTTTTTAATTTAACTTTAAGCCTTTCATTATAAATTTCTAACTTTGATCTTTTTGTATTTTTAATCTAGGTGTCGGAGCCCTTGGTTAGAGTCCTCCGCTTGGTAGATGGGGATGAAAACCCAATGGGATACATTTATGAGGCCATGGATAGGGCCAAGGAGGCCATCAAAAGTTATTACATGGGGGACAGCCTCAAATTTGATCCCATATGGGAGATTGTTGATAGGAGGTGGAACAATCAACTCCACCAACCCATCCATGCAGCAGGGTACTTCCTCAACCCTTCTTTTCTCTTCTCAGAGAGCTTCTCTGATCCTAATGGAGAGGTTATGGAGGGGCTCACAACATGCATTCAGAGGATGGAACCGAGGTTGCAGTGAGAGACCTCATCGTCAAGGAGATGGATATATACAGGGAGGCAACTGGTAATCTCTTTTCTTCAGAGCTGGCTGTTAGAGGAAGAACCACTCTGCCACCAGGTATAAAATTCAGAGTCTTTAAATTTTAAGTTTATTTCACATGCATCTTAGAATTTGATAAAATGTGTTTTGACTTTTGACTTTTGAGTCTTTGACTTTGTTTTCTAACTCTTCAATTTTCTTTTTTTTTTTGCAGATGTTTGGTGGAAAAATTGGGGTGGAAAAACCCCAAATCTACAAAAAATTGCCCTCCGCATTCTATGTCAGCCTTGTAGTGCATCCAATTGTGAGCGCAATTGGAGCTTGTTCGAGTCCATTCACACGAAGAAGAGGAACAAGTTAACACAAAAGCGCCTCAATGACCTAGTCTTTGTGCAATACAACCTTCGGTTGCGCATAAAGAGAGTTGAAGAAAAATCACTGGATCCTATTGACTTAGATGAGATAGATCCTTATAGTGATTGGACAGGGCGAGAGGAGCAGCCTCCATTGTTTAGCGCAGATGAAATCCTTGACTTCGAGAGAGAGGCAATGGAGGATGTGGGTGCATCAGGAGTCGGAGATGTAGGGTTGGATGAGATTCAGCCAGAGCCAGCAGCAGTAGCACCGCAGCCACCGCCACCAGCACCACGCACACGCGGCAGGACTAGAGGACCCACCCCTTCTTCCCTAGCTGTTGCTAGACTAGGGAAGAGGAAAGCCTAGCATGTTGTATTTAGTTGTTGTTTAGTATTTGCTTCTAGTTCTAGTTTTACTGTTTTCATGTATTAGACTTTCAGGCTTTTAGCCATCGGGATTCCGCATGAGAATGCGATTTTGTAATCAATTTACATTAAAGTCAATCAAAATTAATAGAAAACACTTTTGTACTCATTTATGGATTCATTGGATTCATCTTGTCATTGAATTTTGCAAAAAAAATGTGTTTTTAATGAAATTTAAGCAATTTTTTCATTTCCCGAGTTTTTTGCCGAGTTTTTTGAGTTTTTGCCGAGTTTTAAAAAACTCTCCAATTTTTCCCTTGGCGAGTTTTTTGTTGGGGCGAGTTTTCCAACTATGGTTGCAACCATTTCTGGATTATTTTCATGCATTCTCTGTGGTGTGCCAGAAAGTGGCACATAATAACTATGGAACTAGAATGTTTTGTTTTCTCCTTACATGTAAAACATACTAAAACAGCTATTTAAGTTGTAGCATTTCATGACCCTGCTATTGCGGTTTTCACAGTTGCCGTCTTTCATCATCCTTATGAATGATTGTAAATATATATATATACATCAACATTTCCAAGCAATATGAATAAACAATGGACTAGAGTCATATTAAAAGATATTGAGTTTTCTGTTTTTCTGAGAATTTGACATATGGTGTTTTAAGAGTTTCAATTATTTGCAAGTAATGATTACTATCCCGAAAAAGAGCAGCCTGGAATATGAAGGTCCATCCTTCTCTCTGGGTTGACTGGTGCAAATTTATGGGGTTCATATGGAGTCCACCCTAAGGTCAGAAACTTTTTGTACTTTGGCAGGCCTTCAGGCCACTTATGACTTCAGTGAGTTTCAACATATTGCAGATAAAATTTAATATCCTGTATAAGCTTCTGCAAATAAACGTTGTAACCAAGATTGATTATTTTGCAGATCAGGCAAGCAGAAGGTAGAATCCTGTTTGTTGATGAAGAATGCAAACTGATACACAATCAAAAAGCAGATGACAAGAACTATAGCTTGGAAGCTTTGAAGGAGATTGTGTCTGTCATGGATAGTGGAAAAGTGGTTGTAATTTTTGCTTGCAGGATATGCCAAGCCACTGAAGCATGTTCTTAACTCCAATGTGGGATTTTGTAGAAGTGTGACCAGATATTTCATTTTTGATACTCTTGATTCAAGAGAACTTGCTTAAATGGTTCAGTTCAAGATGACCGAACAGTTGGAGAACAATTTGCTTTATTGTTTTAAGCCGCATCCAACATGCACCAGTGAAACAATTTCTGATATTTTAAAATATAACACAACAGAGAAGCAAAGGAAAGTGTTGAATGAGGGTCTTGTAGGTCCTGTGTTCATTAATGCTCGAGAGAACGTGAATCTCGGGATTGACTTGGATTGTTGTGATGCAGAAAATCTTGTAACCATTACCCTGGAAGATCTTAAATTGGGGCTTACGTTAGTTCAGTCATGATGTTACAGAGAAGAAATGAGTTTCCAGTAGTTTTTTCCCAATTAGGTTGAAGTAATCGTTCATTCTTAGCTATTTGCAGCATGCAATTTTCCTGTGCTCTCATATTCTATGGATTACAATTATTAATCATTGTAAATCTCAGGCAAGGTATAAATCTGTAACCTCACAATTATTTAAGCAATTCTTATGAGTAATGACCAATTATTGATCCATGCGTTTCGCGCCTTAACCTCAGTTATATGAACATTAATTCTATGCAAGTAATTCGCTTACTCGTGTTCTGAGTTGAGCTTGTGAATTGGAGAATGACCAATTTTGATAACCAATTTCACCATTATCATCAGGTTTGGAAGTCTGAAGAATCTTGTAGAAATTTTTGTTAGTGACTTTGAGAAATATCTCTGGCTAATCATTTTCTATCTTTGCCTTGTTTGTTATGATGGAAAATAACGAAATTTCAGAATTTGCTTCAAGATGGTGGCAGATAGGGTGTCCCATAACAATTTACCTTCAAATCAAATGAGAAGTAGGTCCATAATACATAGAAACTATAACATTTCTAGAAAACCAAACATATTACCAGAGAATTTGGTCTTGTTTATTTCACTCTATCTGATTGACAGGACAATGATTAGTGTATTGAATTAGGATAAGGGATCCTATGAACTTGAGAAAAAGATCAAGGTCTGTGTTCAAGATAGAACATTTCCAATCTCTGTTCATATGATCTGGTATTTGAAGATCTCAAAAATCCCACACTTCCAATATGAAACTAAGAAAGGGTAACAGGAAAGGTGATTGCAAGTTTATTGCAAAGATTAGATTCCTTGTTGGATATTATAGCCTCCATCTAAATAGTTCGCTCCTGCCTGTTTTGATTTATACACAAATCCATCATAAAAAATGGTTTGTGCAACTTTTGTTAAATCAAGCTGCAATATTTTCCTTCATTCTTTTACAACTTGATGTCATTGAATTATGCAGAAATCCAGGGAGAAAAGAAAACTTGAAGCTTATCTGCAGGTTTCCAGGATGAAAAAAATCTGAATCAAACAAACTCCTTGCAAACAACAATTGTTCTTTAGCATAATTCACAAAGCAAAAAGTTCACCTGAAGAGTAGAAGGATGCAAAGCTACAAAGTTTCCATCATTTGCAGAAAAACAAGGATTAGAACAGGTGATTTTAACATATTTGAATGTTATTTGCTCAGCTTTGTTTTCAAATACCATTGTACACATTGTGGTCAAGTAGGAACCACCACCTTAGCTATCAGAATCACCACCCTAGGTAGTGGTGGTTTTTGAAATTGTTAATGTCAGTTTCTTATTGACATAGACAAAAGAAAGAAGAGAAAGCCAAGAACACTGATGAGGGATCAAAAGTCAAGATCAAAGTCATATTAGGCCAAGAGGTTGTCATGCAAACGTTAAGGAAAAATTGACAAAATATGATACCAAGTGGCTAAGTGTGACAAGATGCATGGGATACTAGAGAAGGTAAAAGGTGAAAGGAAAATCCAACACATTAAGTATATATTGATATAATGGAGATTCAATAATCAGAGTAATTGCAAGAGCAGCTTGGAAATGAATACTAGCACCAGCATCACAACCAATTCATTTACAAGTGATTGACTGAAACTTGTCCATTCCCCCATATTATCATCTCTTTCCTTCAGCAAAATTGAAGGAGGAATTGGCGAAAGTGCCAGTTAATTTTATTGACTAGAGATAAAGGGAGGACCTGTGCTTTGAACTGTTTTCCCCTATTCCTTCTTAAAGACACTGTAAGACTTCCCACTGAACATTGCCAAACATTAAAAATAGCAACTTAACATGTATTGTTTTAGCACTTGTCATAAGTGTAGCCCATTCTTGGAGATGTTATAAGCTGCAAGACATGCAATCACCTTTCTGTTATAATATGAGACAACTTCTCCCACTCATTTACTCTCTCCCCATTGTGGCTGTTTTCCAAATTGATTTCCTTCCTTATGAGAGCTGCTTACAATTGACCCAAGAGCACTGCTTTTGGTACTACTGCCATCACCATGAGTTTTCTTCAAATACAATTTAACATGGCACTCAAGTGCACTCAGCTATTCAATTCTAGCAAGTCACAATTCCCGACAAGTGAAAGGCTAGTCATATCATTTGGACAGGTCCAAGACCAATGGATTAGTCACTATATTGTAGACCAGATGTACACACTGATCGGTAGAGTTCCCCTCAAAAGCAGTGGAGAATAGTTTCCAGGAGATTTGGGGGTACAGGTACTAGTAGGAGGACAAGAATGCCAATCAAATTAGGGTACGTGTTAAATGAAAAAGATGATAGCTGCATTATATACAAATGCAGTTGCCAGAAACTGTAGGTACGGGGGCAGGAAGAACACGGTCCATATTCCTATGATGGAGTTTCTAGGTAACCATGTGGCAGAGTGATCAAAGAAGCGATGATGTAATGTGACCTTGGTGTGCTGAATTTGATTGTGTATTTCAGTTTAATTAACATTAAACAAATCCACCCATGACCCCGCAGACATACCAATATTTCAGCTAAACACTAAAATGGGTTGCAATCAAGGATGGCGTAGGTTTAAATCTTTAGAATGTCCCAAGGTTAACCAATAGTACAATGTGGCTGAAGTTAATCCTAAGTCTCGTTCAAGATGGCTCACAACCTTACTTAAGATTTACCGAGCAAAATAAGAGGGTTCAGTCATCACGCATAGAGAAAACACCACAGCCTATGAGAGCCATAGTGCATAAGTTATTCATAGAAACACCGAGTATACTATATAAAATCTACCTGCAATAATGATTGGAAGCAGTGTATACAAATAGCAAGTTTCAAGTAATATGGACCATAAGCTTTGACATTCATTCTAATCCAAGGAGACTCAAGTCCATGGCAATACCAACAGCCTATGGCATCGTTAAAACATTATGAATCGAGCTGATATAATTGATATTGAAAAAAACAAAGAAAAAGACATATTAAACCCCTTTAGAGAGTAGTATAAATTGAAAATAAACATCACCTTGATATATTTGGATATAGCATCCCGTATTGCTTGATCTTCTTCTGGACCAAACCGCCTTCCCCAAACTATTTGATCTTGTTTGTCATGTGTATCAGGTATTCCTCTAGGAAACCCACGATCTTCACTGACTTCTTTGTCCATCCTTTCCTCTGTCTCACATACTTGCACTTGACTGGAGAATGTCACCTTCTTTTGCTTTTTGTATAACGGTCTGCCATCTGTTGAAGATTTATCAGCATCTTTTCGAGAATTATTGGCATCACCAGTCCCCTGGTGGTTATCATCATCACCAGAAACTATATCTCTTTCTTTTTGTTTCTTTTTCTTCTTTTCCTTGCTTCTACCGTTGGCAAAACGCTCTGGATTTTCTGCCTCTTCTGCAGCTACATTGTAAATTATTTTTTGCTCAGTTACATTGTCATGCAACAAATTGTCCTCATTACTGGTATTCTCCCGAGGTTTGAGTTCAATTCGCCCTCCCTCGGCTCTGTTCTTTTTCCTCTTGGCAGATCTCTCCTTACAGTTGGAAAAGTCTTCTGTTCTTCCACTACTACTTTTTTCAAAATCCTTGAGTTCGTCAAAAATTTCTTCACCATCAGCTCTATTCTTCTTCTTCTTTGAAAACTTCTCTTTCGAGGCCAGTCCATCGATACTCGTACTTTTCTCTAAACTCTCTTCAGATCTTACTGCTCCATCGATACTCATACATTTGTCAACGCTCATAGTTTTGTCAGTGCTCTGTTCAAATTCCTCCGTTAAATTCCTCACTTCTTCGTCGCTCTCCTCTTGGCCTAACCCGTTATTTTTCTTCTTTTTTTTCTCCTTCTCTGTAATTTGATCTCCTCTGATGGACTGGCTTCCAACGGATTCCTCCATGGCTCCTGCCTTTTTACCACCACTGAATTTTGATCCCTTATCCTTGATTCTATTCTTTCTTAAAGAATCATTTTCGCCGCTAATATATTCTGAAGGATTCTCTTCCACGGAATTGTCATTAAACTGATCTTTCTCCCCTCCATGATATCTCAAAGGTCTCTCATCAATTTCGCCATCTAACAAACCCTTGCTTTTACTTGTTCGAGAGATTTTCGTTGACAGTTCTTCTGTCTGAATACCGGCATCATTCTTCTTCTTCTTCTTCTCTATTCTCCAAGGAATCCCTTCATATCCGTTTTCGTTAAAGTCCTCACGTTTCACGTCTTTATTCTTTTTCTTCTTATTGGCACCCTCAGCATTTTCAAAACTCCCACTGTCCTGTGTTTCAGCAGCCTCTCTGAAGACTGCACGACTATTTTCCTCTTCTAATTCCTTTTCTAAACTATTTACAGCTTCCAAATCTCTATGTTTCTTCTTTTTCTTAGTTATTCCTGGCTCTTCCAATTCCTTATTTAACCTATTTTCTTCCTCCAATTTTTTTTTTTTCTTATTTTTTCCATTCATGCTTTCCTGACTGCGACTATCCAGTATTTCAGAAACCTCCCTATATCCTACACCACTATTTTCCTCTTCCAATTTCTTATCTGCGCTATTTTCAGCTCTCTGATCTTTTATCTTCTTTTTCTTCTTTCTCTCTGTCATATCTTCACTGTTGTCTCTCGCCTGCGTTTTAAAAACTTTTAGAAATCCTTCAGTTGGACAACTGTTATCACTAACTGAACCATTGGCCATGATCAAATCTCTACTCTTCTTCCTCTTCTTTTGAAACTGCTGATCTATCAACGGTTCCATCAAACCCTAAGAAATTTAAGTTGTATAGGAGATGATCAATGACTGCATGAAACTCTCATTTGTTCTCAATAATTGAAACAATTTTTTAAATTTAAAATGACTATTATTGCAGATCAAATTTTAACAGCCTGCCAACACAATCCCAGATGAAAATTAAAAAAGCCAGGTCCCAAATGATTGTAAGCCGAAAACCCTTCTTTCAGAGCCCCCTTCGAATATCGCCTACAATGAGCTTAAAAACAGTTGCCTGTTCCCAGCATAAGGCATATTTATTACGCCGAAGGCGTTCCCTCTATGAACAAGGCGACCTGTAAAAGCGTATCGACGGCTATCAATGCAAGACGATTAAACGGCTGAGTCGCTATAGGTTTTCGCTCCTCCAAACTCTTCCTCGCTGGTAATGACCTTTCACTTCTCCAATTTGGCGAGCTACAGCATAAAAATAAGGTTTCGACGAAGGTTTTAGAGTATGTTAATTAAAATGAAAATTATGGCCATTTAGGTTTTAATATTACGACATCCTTAATCTACATAAGTATATATTAACTATATTTTATATAATAAATAATATAATTATTCTACTTATTATTATTATTATAATTATATTTTTATATAATACAAAATATGATTAATATAATAGTAATATAGACTAGCATACATATATTAAATATTAATATATATAAAATACGTCGAGAGTTATCATTTTTTTTTTTAATTTCTCTTTGCAATTAAAAATATTATTTTTTCATTTATTTGTTCTTTTAGTTTACGCAAATATTAGATGTCATTTGAACATCAAATTCAAGCTACAGAATTTTTCCTTACATTGAATTGCTTTTTGGTGGATGCCATTGTAATACACCTCTTGACATAATTAAATTATATATAATATAATTATATTGATTATATATAATAGTATATATAGGTTATATTATTATTATATATTATATTTTATAATAAAAATTATTAAATGTAAATATGAAATTATTATAATTAATATTTAATATATTTTTATATAGAACAAATTAAATTAATATATAAAAAATTTGATAGTTTAATTGATCTTAGGAGAGATTAGGAAAAAGAAAGAGAGATACAGGGGGAGACAATTCTATATAGAGAGAGGTATATATGCTAGCACTTGCATCTAAAGGAGGTTCAAGGATTACGTTGATAGAAAACTATATGTATATGTTAATATGTTAGAGAATATGTGTTTATGCATAGATGTGCTGCAAATTCTAGTTGCATGTGGCTAGATTAAACAATTAATAAGAAGTGCTAGATAATGAAATGAAATAAATTTAGACAAATCTAGATTGTTTCTTTAAAGAAATTAAGTATTATTTGATTATGAAATATTTGCATACAGATTTAAAACATAAACCAATGCAAATGAAAAAAGAAAGTTGCCATCAAATTGACAAAAAATACTTCAAATGGAAATTTAATGTTCCCATCTAGTTGTCAAATCAATATTTATCTGGATTTTATGTGATAAGTGAGATTTTGGAGGCTTTTACCTAATATTTTAGAGGATTTTACCATTACACTACAGCTGGTTTACCATTAAATGGCAGTTGAAACTTGTTTTCCAATGACACAATAGTGGTTTCTAGGCATGAGACTTGTTTCAGGCTCAAATCTCACAATATATGTAGCCTATTAGCTAATACAAAGAGAGAAACTAAAAAGATATAGAATGAGAGAAAGAGATGAACTTAGATAGATAGGATGAGAGAGAGAAGGAGAGGGAAATAGACAAAGAGAGATAGAGCATGAGAGAGAAATATAAGAGATACAAAGGAAAAGAGAGAGAGGGAAAAAAGAAACTAAATTTTGATTGGTTGTTTCATGTCAACAATCCAAGGATGGTATGTGTCCTTGGGGAGTTATGCTCAAGGTAGCATGCCATTTGATTAAAGATATGATAATTC